>JZLH01S0404861.1:34912-45498 GCA_001188425.1 Eucidaris tribuloides | reverse complement strand
CTTGAATAATGAGGAGAAAAATCACCTATTAGCGCTCTGTTTTTTTAATGGATCACACAGTATGTACCACAACGTACCTTCACTTGACGTGTCATCGTTATCATCATCGTCGTCATCCTCATCTCGATCCTTGTCGCTATAGCTACTGTCTCTCCTGTCATCAGTCTCTGTCTTGGCATCTGACTTCATACCGTCTTAAAAAATAAACCAGAAATTAACAGTATAAGAATTACAGATTTTTTAAGCAAGAACCTGGGCCGAGGGGGGGGTTGGGGGGGGTTGGGGGGTGGGGCGGGGAGGGGAGTGGGCGATGACACTTACCTATGGTCACGCAACCTCTCTGTGGTGCCCCTACGAGATTATGTCATCAATTGTACATAGTCTTGGCCCTTGGAGTCTGATATCTTGACACCAACGGGGCCACATGAACCATTTGAATAACTATACATCCCCTGGCCATAATGATGATTCTGCAAAGTTTGGTTAAATTCTGAAAATCAGTTTTTATACAGAATGTGAAAATCAAGGGGGGGGGGGTGGTGGGAGCTCAAGTATCAGAAAGTGACCACACCTTCTTTACATTATGTAGTTCAAGAACCATGTTCATAAGTATTACCACTATGATCTTTGTGAAATAATAATAGTCCATTCTTATATAGCACATAATGAAATGATTAATCACAATTTGCAGAGGACAGAAGAGGAAAATAAACAGAAAAAAAATTCAACCCCTCCCTTCCCAAAACACAAAGTCGTCGTTACACTGGTAGATGGGTGTTAGCATATGCTCATAGCTGAAAGAAATTAACTGTAAAGTGACTCTAAATTGAAAACCATTGGCTCATTTCATAAGAAATCAAGCATTGATTCTTTTAGGATCATCTGTCAATATTTTATTTGCAAATATTGAATTAGCCGAGGGTGTTCAAATAAATAAGAAGCCATTTACTGTTAACACCCTTCTGCTTGGAGCACATGGTAACGAAAAAGCGAATTATTTCTGATATCGATGATGATATCTTCCAACTTACGATCCTCCTCCTCCTCATCCAACCATCTTCCCGGCAGGAGACCGGCCGACCCATAGGCATTGCACAGAGGAGCCACCAGGTGGTTGATGAACCCTTCTTGGAGTTTGGCTAGCTGGGGGAGGTTACGATCCATGTACGGCGAGACTGGAAGGCCCAGTTTTCTCTCATCGTCACCCTGAAGAATATAGCAAAGACATAAAAGGATTAGAGGAAGAATAAACAAAAGATATCCAGAATTACATGAAAAGTGCCTTTTACTCTTGCAAATTAGAAAGCACTCTTGATACAAGATGGTGTTCACGATTTGTTTGGCTAGCTGGGGAAGATTACGATTCATGTACGGTGACACGGGAAGGCCCAGTTTTCTCTTATCAGCACCCCAGATGAAACACAGAAGAGGATTAGACGAATTGTGCCCTAACTCTTGCAAAATTAAAAGCATATTTGACATAAAATTGGTTTTCTTGATCTGTTCTGTTAAGTGTTTAGAAATAATAAATGAAATGAAATGAAAAATGAAATGAAAGTTATGATCCATGTACGGTGAGACCGGAAGGCACAGTTTTCTATTTCAGTCAACCCTAGACGAAACAGAGAAAAGGATTAGACGAGTAACGCCCTCTTACAATTAAGAGCACTCTTACTAAAAGATTGTGTTCATGGTTTATTTGGTTAGCTGGGGGAGATTACGATTCATGTACAGTGAGATCGGAAGGCCCAGCTTTCTTTCATCATCACCAGGGATGGAGGACTCGTGGCCGGTCTTGGCCTCGAGGCCGACTTTGCCAGTCCTTGGCCTCGTAATCCCGTGACTCGGACTCGTCCTCGGCCTCGTATCATGCGGCCTCGGAGATTTGGGTTGAGGCCAGGTCGAGTCCACAAGATTTTATATAATCTGGTGAAGCTAAGAATAAACCCTATAAACCCTGTTTGATTTGTTTGGACATGGATTTTGAAGTATTTTCAACGAATACGCCAAAAAGAATTATGGAAATCATAATATAACTTAAAGCTAAGTAAATTCACTTCTGATCAATACGACTTTATTTTACCCAGCACATAAGTTTCACATAATTATACATAGGCATATGGGTTAATGTTTCTCTATGATATACTGCAACAAGACAGGCAGGGTGAAAGTCGATGCCCGTTTATGAGCTGAATGTTCTGAAGACATTTAGTCATGTACAACATCAAATACTGTTTACCTCAAAGTCAAGAGCTTTTGCTTTATTTATTTTGTTTTGATTTTTCCCAAACTGATAAATTTCAGTAACTGGTTGATTTGAATGAATGGTTGATTGGTTGAAAAATTGTGTTTAATTGATTTTAAGATTTCAAAGTATTTTTAAATGTTAAAATTTTTCCCTAAAATATTGCATTATATCGTAAGTTGGTAACTCGGACTCGGCCTTGGCCTCGGAAGGTAGTGACTCGGACTCAGTCTTGGCCTCGGAAGGTGGTGACTCGACTACAACTTACACTGATCATCACCCTGAAGAATATAGCAACGACATAAGTGGATTAGAGAAAGAATACACCAAAGATGTTAAAGAATTACATGAATAGTGCCCTTCTCTTGCAAATTAAAAGCATTATAATTAAAGATGGTGTTCATAATTTGTTTGGCTGGCTGGGGGAGATTATGATCCATGTTCGGTGAGACCAAAAGGACAAGTTTTCTCTTATCGTCACTCTTTCAAAAAACACACACCAAACCCCCCCCCCCAAAAAAAAAACCAGGAGATAGCCACATGATAGACAAGAGTGTCCTCATATAAGAACACTCTTAATTATAGAGTGTGTTCTTGATTTGTTTGGCTAGCTAGGGCAGATTACGATCCATGTATAATGGTAGGCCCGGAAGGCCCAGTTTTCTCTCATCATCACTCCAAAGAATATAAAAAGATATTGAAGGATTAGATGAATAACACCCTCACTCTTGCAAATTAAAAGCACCTTTGATATAAAATTGTGTTTTTGATCTGTTCTGTTAAGTAGGGAAAGTTACGATCCATGTATGGTGAGACCAGAAGGCCCCGCTTTCTCTCATTGTCACGCTAATGAGAAATAAAGATATTAAAGGGCAGTTCCAGAAAATAATCAACTTTTGTACGTCCGACCCCCCATTTTTCTCCATTCCCCAATGCCCCACTTTCACAAACTGCCCAAGCCATGATAATATAAGAGCACTATAACCCTCTAAGAACAAGAACTCAAAGAAACCACCCCCGGAAGGTCCCACACATAGGAGGTTGGACGTACATGTACATATTTTATGGAATTGCCCTAAAGGAATTACATGAAGAGCTCTCTCACTTTTGCAAAATCAAAAGTACTCTTGATAAAAGATTGTGGTCAAGATTTGTTTTGTTAGTTGGGGGAAATTACGGCCACATTTGATGAAACATGAAGGCCCGACTTCTCTTGTCATCCTAAACAAAGAAATAGGAGATACAAGCAGATACAGGGTTGCCAACTCCCATGCATCGAGCGTGAGACTAACGCATTTTGGCCCTCTCTCATACAATATTTTTTTCCTTCAAATTTTAGTACATTTCTATTGGTCTCACACATTTGGGCTCCTCAGTTATATCACTACCTACGGGAGTCTCACGCAAATTGATTCACAGAGGTTGGCAATTCTAGAGATAAGACAAGAACTTCCTCACTCTTGCCAATTAAGAGCACTCTCAATTAAAGATTGTGATCTTGAATAAATTGGCTAGCTGGAAGAAGATCTCTACTTTGGCAGTAAATATGAAAAGTGGTATTTTTGTGAAAGAAATTCAGTTCAGAGCGTCAGTTTTTCTTAAAACAACATAGAAACAGGATTGAAATGCTTGCCGTCATGACACTACAAATAACAGTGCTAAAATGTTGGACTACCTTCCCTTGGCATGGATGATGGATTGTAGCCTACTGTTAATGGTCTTGGGTCATTGTGAATACTGCAAATTGCTGTCTGGGGCTCGGGGGGGGGGGGGGGGGGTAGGGATTCGGCTTGGAGACTGGACCAGCATTTTGTCTTATATGTTTCTGGTCTGTAACTTGACTCACGGTTTGGAGTTCAGGGAAATTTGATCAAAAAAGGCCTCAAAATCATCTCAGTCATGTTTTCATGTGGTATCAGTCAAAGATGAAACACGTCCTGCCTGCCAACAATCTGATAACAGTCCCAAGAATGTACCCAGAGACCCACGCTGCCTGGTCTGCTGTTTCTGGAAGAATAAATTTTTGTTTCCTCAAACACTGCCCACATTTTCTGTTATCTGCAAAGGTGTTAGGTAGTGTTGCACGACTAAGTCGCCAAAAGTCGGAATCGTGACTATCGTCGAGGAGTCGCGACTCCGACTTTAGAAACGCCAGAATCGACTCCACGTAATCACATATATGTGTGATATAAAAACCAGCCAAAACATCGATGAAAATGTGTGGGACTACTGTAGAAAGTCAATTTTTGTAATGATCATAATCACAGTTGAAACAACATACATGTAAGTTCAAGAATAATTTTCAAAATGAACTCACCATTATCATTGGTAATGAAATTGGACAACAATGGACTGCTTTCGCTTCAAAATCAATGAAATCATTGAAGAAAGACACTGAGCTGTCATTGTATAGGCTGTAGTGTGCTTCTTTTTACATACTGATCATACCAACAGAAGCGAATGCCAAGAGTCGGCAAATAGTCGGAGTCGCGACTTTTGATCGCCGACTAGTCCACTCCCCAAAATCCTGGAGTCGTGCAACACTAGTGTTTGGTATTTTAACTTCCGGGTCTAACTACTCCGGTCTGAGCTTTTTTCAGCTCTCAATGTATATCGGCTTGGTTCAGGGCAAACGGTCACAGATTGGTGATGTCTGGACTGGCACCTGGATTGGGTCACAGCGCTACTTTACCTGTTCATAGAATTCCTCTGATATCCTGTATGTCCAGTTACAGTGCAGTTCTTTCCTCTTGGTGGGACCCGAGATGTCAGCTAGTTTGATGCACATCTGACATACCAGGAGACGGTCACTCTCTGAGGCCCAGTTGATACCAGGAGCATCCACGTCATTCACCTGTGAGCAGAAAAATAAGAGTGACATATATGTAAGTTACAATGAATTTTGTAATATCATATATTTTGGGTCAATTAGTATTCTCAACTGTAAGTTAATTTTCTCCATTTCACCAAAAACTCTGATACAAATTTCTAAAATTTCCAACAAAATGTCAATATAATGAAATAAGCTACACAGACAAACCGCAGGAATGCCGTCACTGTGATTAAAATAGAGACAATACGAGGTATTGCGGTTTGTCTGCCCAGCTTATTCTATGGTATGCTGCGACGTAAGAATATCTTGGTGTTCCAAAGATCACTGGATATGTTGAAATAGCAAATTTGGGAAATGATATTGCCCCAGAAAAATCCAAACGCCCATCATGGTATTATTTTGTTGGAAAAAAAGTTCTACCCAATGAAACAAAAAACTATAACATTTCGCCAATGATGGTGAAGAAATTAGCAATTGCAGGTGTTGCATTCTTTCTGGGCCACCCTGTATTACCAGACACCTTTGTTTGAAAGCAAAATTGAGACCATAACTTGATCATGTTTCGTGATAATTGATATACATCTTTTATATGTATTTGTTCTTTGCAGTGGAAATACAGTTCATTATTGTGGAAATATTTTTGTTTGTTTGTTTATGTATGTATATTTTAGAGGCCTTCATCATTACCAAGCTTCAAGCTTATGGTGGCGGTCTCTGCATTTCTCTCTGTTTACGTAATATATAATTGATGATATGTCATGTTTTAGTGAAATACTTTGTTACTACATGTACATGAATGTATAGATCTATAGAACACCTTTTTGATTTGTAATTTGTTTTGTCGATTTTGTGATGTTTATTTGGGAAATGCAAACTAAACTGAATAAGATTCTGCTTGAATTACTCTGACTGTTTTTCAGCCAATGATAATTTGAACCAGAATTATCCACATTTCTCCAATACATCGCTTAAAGGTAAATGACATGATTGGGGGTCGTCCTCAACTTGGGCTGAAACTACTCTAGAATCAAGTAAACTATGCAAGGATTCTCCTGTGAAAATCTGGTAGTCAAACGTTGACTCATTCTAAAATGAACAATGTCAATATCACTCGGAGCACAGAAACCTGCTGTGTGGCTCTCTATGAGGCTTATTTTTATCGTCCCCAGATAAAATTATGATACTCCTATGTTTACGCTTGATTTTCCTTAAGTAAACAAATTACACACAAATCCTCCCAGGTGGGAGATCCACTCTTGCTAGTGTATAGTTGGTATATATTTCAACTCATTTGGTTCTTGAGGCATTTTCAAGTGTTCGCAATCATTTCACTAACCTTTAAAAATTTACAATACTTGTGAAGATATCTGAAAACAGTATCCCCACAGCTATGACACATACATGTACTGTAAGAGTAAATAACTCTGTTTTGTTTTCTCACTTTGGAGTTAAATTCCACCAGGAAGTCAAAATGTCTCTTCAAGTCGGTGGCCAGGATGAATTCTACCACCAAGAATCGGAAACGTTTGAATTCCGCGACGTCCAGCGACGACAGGAAGTTGAACTCCGGCTTGGAGAGGAACAGTGACCACGAGGCGGCTGCGTGGTGGTTCTCAAGAACTGACCGGTCATTGTAGAGAATGGCCTGGAGGAAAGAGGAATGGGATAAAAATATTAAGTTTGTACATCACAATGTGATGTCATACCATAACATGTATGGATAAATGCATGTTTCTATGTGTTTTACAGGACAGAGATACCAAAGGAGTGGAAAAGCAGGGCTTGACTTTAGCATGGGCCCACAGACCATTGGCTCCCTAGAATCGCTACAAGCTCCTTAGAAATGGGATGAAAAAGCCCGGCTGGCTCCTTAAGTTTTTGCCGTATGGCTCAACTGGACTGCAAAAATTGTTTTGATTACCTGAAAATATTACGGTGATGATATTTTTGTGAAACATTTTACTATTTCCAAAACTAATTACCGAGTACAAATATTCAACTGGAAACAAACAATTTAATATTGGTTGGCATATTCCATACTAGTAGTAGCATAATAATCACGCAACATGCAAACATACAAACTGTGACTATATTAATACATACACATGTACCTACAATTGTGACCAAGGGAAACATGGTTCCCCAAAATTTAATTTGGACCCCTAAAAAAGTCCCTGAGGAGCCCGGCTGGCTCCCTGTAAAACAAGATAGGGTCAAGCCCTAAAATGATATGCACTGGGTTTGTATATTTTTAGAAAATTTTAAATAAATGTATTTCTTAAAAATTAAATTGAAGCTTTTAATACATTTCTGCATTCCTAAGATATTCCGGCAAATTATTTCATAAAACAGTGGGTGCATTTGAAATTTTTTAGTCATAGTGTGTGGGACATTTAATAATGACTTTTTTTTTACTGAAACATAGCAGATTTATTTTCCTCTTTCCCACAAGTTTCAGCCAAAACAGTTAGACAGTAACTTTAAGGTGGTGATGGGTTAATCTTAAAAGACTGTGTTTAGTATTGTTTAATGATAAAAACTTTTCTCTATCATGTCTTTCAGACAGACTTTCATCACCAATTAATGCCTTGAAAATCAATGCTCTGAAAAGTTTCACTTTTTAAAAAATTGTTTGAAATAGAAAAGTTGGTTTTGCCATGAAAAAGTGATGTATCTGCTCCCTGGAAATGTATAAATTCCAACATTTTTGTCATCATAAAGGGCTGACATTTTTTTGTAGGTTTGATGTTGTTTTCTGATGTCTGGGATGGCAATAATAAACTTTGTAAAAGACATATGAAAAAATTTGTCTGATTGATCAAAACTATACTTTGGCTGTAACCCGTTGAGCTCCATGTTATACAGTATCATTGCTTCATAAGAGACGACACACCTATCAATTGGTTGACAGTAAAGTCAGCATAAACGCAAGTACCCGTAGGTTCTCTTGCCAAAATGTCTACACAAAATGTTTATTTTCTTCAATCAAACAAGCCAAAAATGTGTACTTTTATGCGACAGAGTCATAGGTAATATAACCTTATAATTCATGTAATATTTGACTAAAAAGGTTGTTAAATTTTCTGGGCTCCCGCAAAAGTTCATTGCAAATATGGGGTCAAATACCTGTGTGGCGCTTGTTGCCACCAGGAAGGCGTTTGTCCGTCCCGGGTGGTCGTAGTCGTGCATTGCGGCAGCGGTAAACAGCGCCATCAATTCTAACGCTGGTAGATTGCCCGCCAGGATACCGTAGCTAGAGTCCGTCGACAGACTCGCTCGGGGAGTGACGGTTGGTGTGTGGAAACTATCAGGATCATCTGAAAATAATAAAAAACAAGGAAATGCATCAATGAAGTGTTTGTACTTGGAGCTGTCAACAGGGTATGTTTTAATCAGCAAGATTTCAAACAACAATAAGAGAGATTTTACTTTTGTGACATACCAGAACTAAGAAAAAACTGTGCTTCAATTTCAGTCAATATAAACTCATAGAATATTTTCTTTTTAATGTCTACACAGAATATTTATTTTTTCTTCATTGATTTGATAGAAGCATTAAGCAATTAAACTCTTTCGTTTACCCATAGGTTTCACTAAAAATTTTGTGATATCTTCTGGTCTTCAATGGATTTCTCTGTCATTATCACCTCAAGATATTTTTAGACTACATATACTGTACATGTACAGTGTATGTCTTGTTTCTCTGTGACCCTACAACATAGATTGTACAATATTGTTGATTTGCCATTGCAAAGTGGTTTACTTACAGGTAGTTTACTTTGCAAAAAAAAACAACAACAAAAAATAAGACAAGTATTAGGACCACAGTCCAAAGTTGTAGATCTGTCAAAGGAGCTACCACTCAACACATCATTCCTCATGTTTTCAATTTTCTGCTGGAGTGTATATTTCTTTAGATCATCAGTGAATGTACCCATTCGGACCTTCTTCAGGATACATTAATTTTGTGCACCCGATGCGGCAAGGTTACAGAGGAAACTGCTGTGTTACAGGAATGATTCATACAAAACTTTGTTTTTCTTCTCATATTTTTTGGCAACCACTGGGGGATGTCCCCCAATTCAAATGTCACCGCCCACGGAATCCATGGAAAGGAATATCGGCTTTAAAGGCAGGGTGTCTCTTTTGCGACCCTCTCATAACACAGCAAAACATTATTCATGCCCTTAGGCTATTTATAAGGAAAATGTCTGTAAAATCTGAAGATCAGAAATTACCTTGCAATTTTCCAAAATGCACAAAAAACAGTTATGTATAGTGTACATGTACATGTATGTCCTAGGCACTTTGTTCCAAATCTCACTAAGATATATCATGGACCTACAGTAGGTCCATGGGAATATCGTGCTGATTACAGTACTTATTTAATACAAGACAGCTGTGCTGGCATGTGTCAGGCACTAAGAGGAATGCAAGGTCATCTACATGTACAAACCTACTGCACTATGGCACTGTCCATGGAGGTAGAAAGAGACCTACATGTACATGCTCTGTCTAATCATAGACTAGTAAACCAGTAGAATTGTTGTCACAAGAGACAAAAAAATCAAAATCGAAGTCAAACCTTAGGTTAGTGACATGATTGGGAACACTTGAAAATGCCTCAAGAACCAAATGAGTTGAAATATATACCAACTTTTCACTAGCAGGAGTGGATCTCCCACCTGGGAGGATTTGTCTGTAATTTGTTTACTTAAGGAGAATCAAGCATAAACATAGGAGTATCTTAATCTTATCCGGAGACGATAAAAATAAGCCCCATAGAGAGCCACACAGCAGGTTTCCGTGCTACGAGTGATATTGGCATTGTTTATTTTAGAATGAGTCAACTTTTGACGACAAGATTTTCACAGGAGAATCCTTGCATAGTTAACTTGATTCTAGAGTAGTTTCAGCTCAAGTTGAGGACTACCCCCAATCATGTCATTTACCTTTAATATAATTCCACTAGCACCTACACTTTGCTGAAGGTTCTTAAATAGCATTTTCTTCAGTATATCAGTGTATTTGTACAATGTCAAATTTTAGGCATGCAAAAGAGACACCCAGCCTTTAATTGCTGACGTTCTTCCACATACGATATGACCTCATTTGTTTTATTTTCATTTTTTTCTGTGTGCGTATCATACTCTCTTGCCCACAACATGTGATCATTACAGCATAATTTGCACATTACCAAAATCATTTCCGTTTTCTCAATAATCTACACAACCGCAAAACTCTGCATCAGTTGCACAAAATAAAAACATTTGCGCCTTCTCGGTGCACAACCACAAGACTCTGCGTAATTTGCACTTTGCAAGAATGTTTCCGTTTTCTTAATAATCCACTCAACTACAAAGCCGTTGTATTTAGAAAAAGGAAAGCATGTCATTAACCGGCCCTTTAAAATCTATGCAATGAAAATGTCTAATTTCAGATTCAATCTAAATAAATGTTTTAACTAATTTGTGCTGGATTGTTTTCATTACTTCTACAACTTGTTGA
>JZLH01S0404791.1:0-11104 GCA_001188425.1 Eucidaris tribuloides | reverse complement strand
GGGGGAATAGCGGTGAAGCAAAATTCAAATTTTCAAACTACGCCTTTTGACTAAAGGGAGGTGTTTGACACTAAACACCCCCTTTTGGCGCGAAGGGGAGTGTTTGAACACCCAAACACCCTGCGTACGCGTGAGCCTGTGTAGGCAGATCACTTAAACTAGGATTCTCAGACCTCTACTCTTCGCTGGCCACTTGGCCAAAGGGCCAACCCGAGTTCTAAAGTCTACCATGTCTAGGTATGGTGGCCTAGTCTTATTATCGACATCTATCTGCGTAAGAGAAATAAATGACTACGACTGCGAAACAGGCTACTATTAGCACCTTTCTTCATAACTATTCAGAGTGTAGATGCTGTTTTGGCCATAGGCGGACAAGGGGCAGTCGATCCATGTTTCGGACTGGGGAGGGCAAAATAAAAAAAAATGAACTAGAACTTTTGGCGTGAAAAGCGCCGCGAAATATTGAATTTTGTTGTTTAATAGTATTTTTAATGTCCTAATTATTATTTTTTATGTTTAGTTGTTTAATGTTTTAATAATGCTTATCCAAATGCTTCTTTAAAACTTTACTTGCATTCGCATAATGATTTATCAGTATGTCAAAATTTATTGGGGGGGGGGGCAAAATCGCTATGTGTTGTCCCCCCCCCCGAATATTTTTTCATTGGGTGGGGCGCGATTCACCCCGCCCCCCCCCCCCCAGCCAAGATCGATCCTCTGCATGCATGAGGATGTGCACATCTGGGGGAGGTGGCAACTTCGTTAGAGTGGAGTGCGATAAGTTAATGTCACGGACGGACATTTTTAAAAAGACACAATTTGAAAAGCTAAGGAAAGTTTTAGCATTGTACAGTAACCTCTATGATGATAGCCTCTACAATAAATATCAGCAACCCTTCATATCTTGTGCCATTTTTTCGGGTAGGCCTTCAGTAATAGGTCATTTTGTGAAAGTGGTGCCGTCCGTAGACATTAAAACTGATCACACTCGGTGCTAGAAATTTGTGTCCCACGGCACGGACTGCCACCCACTCCTCTTACACGATCAATAAACATTATGTGAAACTGTAATGACCAGGGAATTAATTGTGAGGTCGGTGAAGTTCAGAAAATTTTTCCAACACACACATTATATTTCACAATCTAAGATGAAATCGTCAAGGATAGCCACGAAGTCGTGCCTATTCGCAGTCAGCGCGTATGTGACTCAGGCCAGGTGGCACCAAACAGGGTTCGCACGGCCTTCAACTTTTCAATGAAGTGTGGATAGTTTTGATCTCATCACGGGACGGGAGGTTTTGCACTATACCAGCGTGCCAAAAAGAATGCTACAGATGCGATCGTTAATTTCTTCAAAATACATTCCATCGTATATGCGATCGGTTAGTTCATGGTTAGAACATTCTTTTTCCAAAAAATGATACATGATCATTAATTTTTGATTGAGGTGTTTGGATCTGAGGGCTTATTTTCGCGAGGAATCTTTTACACTCCGTGAAATTATCCGTAATCCCCACCGCAAATAATTTCGCGTACTCAGCATGCTATACTCAGAAAACCGCAGATGCATGGAGATGTGCTGCGCATCGTCTATCTTATGAAAGGCGAGGGCATTCCAGCTTTGTCATCGCGGTTTGGCCGGTATTAAGGCAAGCTGAGACCCAGAATATACTCGCGTTCGGATGACCGCCGCTGTTGAAAAATTGGACACAATTTGGGAAATTGGCATGTCTCCCAAAATGGGCCGGTCTAGAATAAACACCTTACCAAACTCAATGATTTGGTATCATTTTATGAAAAGGAATGTTCTACACAACGAAATAAAAATTAATGACATTTTGCCAATAATGGTGAAGACATTATCGATCATACTCGGAAGGATACTTTCTGCCACCCTGTATAAGAGGGACTATCTGTTTGTTTATTTATTTATCCAATGCCTCTGTCTGTCGCTATTTATCTTGTACATTGCATTTATTTTAGTTGTTGATCAGCAGTCATTTATTTAAACTGCCAGATTTAGTAACCAAATTTATTTATTTATTTTATTCATTTATCTATTTATTCATATTTGTATTTATTTATTTATATTATATTTAATTTATTTATTCTGTATTATTTATTCCTTTATTCTATTTATTTATTTATGTATTTTGATAATAATTTATTTATTTATACTGTTTACTTATTCATTTATTTATATTCCGTCTTTTTCCGCAGTGTAGCCCTTTCAGTTACAAACTAATTTACAAAGGGTCCTACAACAAAAAAATATACATCTTAATATCCAAAAAAAAAATATAAACGTAAATATCAAATAGAATGAAAATACTACATACATAAAAATATACAATAGAAAAAACAGTCAAAAACAGAGTCTCTAGACAATTGCATAATGTATGAAAAAATCAAAAAAGGATATTTTGGCTATCATTTACGATAATTGTTCAGATTAAAGCTATTACAACAACAATATATGAGCATATTAATAGAATGATAACTTACAAATTGAAAATTAGCTCCCGCAAAATTCATTAAAATAGGAGGTCTAAATTGGACATTTTTGCAAGATTAAAGGCGATTTACGGAAGAAAGGATTTGCACTTGGATTTAACGATTGTAATGATGTGGCGTTTCTATCACAACAAAGTGAAGTTTTTGTTCCATACGACAAGAACGGTGCTATTGAAGACGCTTTCATGAATTGGGTTTTAGGTTTGGGTATAATACAGAGGAGAGTTTTAAGTTTGCATATGTCCTGCGACTTTGCACTACAGGTCCCTATTTATACGTCTTTCATACTGTTAAAGGCTAGATCTATATGACAGCAGGTATATCAAAATACTTTATCTCAGCAAAAATAATTTAACATGTGTCCCCCTATAAATGTTTGATATGTATACTTATCACTTGTGACGCGCCGAAAAGATGATAGTTTTAGGTCGAAGGCGAGTTTATATTCGCCAATCCACTGTTCTTAATATTTCAAAGTCTTCGGGTTTCTTTCTTTCAGTGTGCGCGAGGCAGCTTTTATAACCATCAACCAGGAGACTGTCTCCCGCCATCTCCGGATACTTGTTGGAAAACAGTGAAACAGAGTTAAACTGGTGAAATAAAAGACGAAAAATGGTATAAGTGTTGGTTTGTGCAGACCAAACGAGTGGTTTACATCCCGTTTATCATTTAGCATGGTGGCGGCGCATAAAGTTGGAATATTTGTTTTACTTCACAATTTGTAAAATTAATTAGCAGTAATCTAATCCTTATGGATAACATTTTAAAGGACAATTGTAGATTTCATTGAAAATAATGTTGGCGAGTGATCATATAGCTTGCGCTCCTGGCTATCCATCTCATCTATCTATCTATCTATCTATCTATCTATCTATCATCTATCTATCTATCTATCTTTTTATCTATTACCTACTATTATCTATCTATGCTATCTATCTTATCTATCTATTCTATGTATCTATCCTATCTGTCTATCCATCTTCTATATCTTCAATCATTTCCAAAATTTCAATCAACACTAATTAATGAAATATATATATATTTCAAAATAACATTTATTTACTTTCTGCAAAGTCATGTTCCATTATGAAATAGTAATAGCCTGAAATTTTTAGATTCTTACTTGACAATATTTTACTGACGGACATTTTGCAACATTGCAACTTAATTCATTCTCGGAGCTTATCGGGCCAATTAATCCATTGTTTTGATTAGATGAGAAGCCAGATTTTTGAATATCATTAACATAATTTAAACAGAAAGTGGGCCAACATGATTCGCTGAGGCACGACGACAATATGGCAATTAAATTTTGAATAATACCCCGGTATATATAGCTCTGTTTGTTTTCTAACATGGGTCAAAACCCTAAATGGCAGCTGTGCCAGGTTCTTGTGTAGAGACCCAATGTATTTCCTGCCATGTTTTTGGCCATGTAAGTACAAAGACTTTGCTTTAGCTCCAGAGCTTAACGAAACTGGCAATAGAGTAAGAGACACGGGGGGGGGCACTGTGCCCCCTCCTTAAAAATTACAAATTGAAAAGCAAGGTGGAAAAATTCGGGCAATAACGGCACAAAAATTAGAAAAACAATTTGAGTAAGTTGTTGAAAAAAGTAACTTATTTTGAAAAAACAAACATGTTTTAAGCAAATAGCTAACCTGTTATCTTATTTTTGTTGTGTGGAAGAAAGCTGCTCCGAATTTCCCCTCAAACTCCTGCTCCAGGCAGCTTCTGCACAAATTTTGTGCAGCTGCCAGCCGATCAGAACTCCTGCCTCGAAATCAAGCTCCTGAGGTCCTGCCCGATGAGAAGCTTCAACTCCAATTTTCTTTCTTCAACCTCCTGACCATAAGCAGTACTGCCAATTTTTTCGCCGACTTCTGCCCCATAAGTTAGCTTTTACACACGATTTTTTTTCCAACTCTGCCCGCACATATGCTAACAATATCTGAAACGTGAAGGGCAAAGCAAAACCTCCACGCAAAGATATCCAATACATCGATCCGTCTTTGGCATGGGAAGGGGGGGGATATCAAAATTTACGGGCGCAAAATAAACTGTAACAGAAAGAAGCTCTTCCACATACTGAAATTTGCTGTTCTTTTTTTATCCAAACATTAACCTAGTACGACGTATAACTAAACCAGCAACATATATGAGGGTAAAGTTCTACATACTCTCAATAATTTTCTAGCAGATTTAAAATGCATTATCTCCATATTCTGCGCCGTTTTGTTTTTGTTGCAAATGCTATTACAGTACCATGGTCAGGAGGCAGAAGAAGCCAAATTTTTATCAGTATTTTCTTTGAATGAATGCTCTTTTACTTTGGCAGTATTGAAAATGATGTAACGGATAGACATGATTGGCGCTAAGACCTAGGTACAGAACCTTCTTTTAAATCGTAAAATTTGCAAATGGCAAATGTTTCTAATCTGTGTATGAAATGCTGGGTGATCAAGCTCGCGTTCTGTATTTTCAATAAATTTGAAGGTTTCTGATGTCAAGTCTTAATTGGCAATGTCCGTCGATTAAATTTCATTCTTTAACTCCTTGTCGACCACTTTTGAAACTCTTGAAACAAAAAAACCCCAGAGCCATATATTCTTTATACACCTATCAAATTGTAAGAAGCAACCTTTTGACGCCAACGCCCGGGAATGGTGCGTAAACTTGTCAAACGTGAGTCGGATTTTCATATACCATGACGCACCAGTGTGTCTCGACTATGACGGACCATTTGGCTTAGCAATGACTGTGCTAGCGCTATTAACGTATAGCAACTGACGCACCCATTTCATCATGCTGTGACGGACCAAAATGCTTCCATGAACGGTCCCTGCGTCATTATTTGTTTGGAAATGGACCACCCACGACGCACACATCCCGGGGGTCGAGGGTGCGGTCCGTTACATTGATAGGTGTATTATTCATACACTGAGATGTTTTCTTACGCGCCCTTTAGTCTCCGTATAGTAGGTAAGTACGCTATGAAGCTGGCAAACCCTGCTGCGTGTACGCCGGGTGGATGGCTTACATCATCAACCTTGATAATGTCGACTAATTCTGCAGTTTTATATAGTACGCAATAGACAAGAATGTATTAGTTGTAAGAATAGCAATAAGTAGTTATAGAAGTAGTATAGTAGTAGTGCATAGGTGGCGATCCGGAGCGGACATGCTCCCTCTCGATTTTTTTCTGGAGGATCGCCCCCCCCCTCGATTTTTTTAGGCTTGAATATTTTTTTCTGCAATTTTTAAAAAGCTTTTTGATAAATTTTTGTATCTAACAAGCGCCGTCCAAAAGGCAACGTGAGGAAATAAGCTACTAAATTTGTTAATGCTTGGGGGGGGGGGGTCAAGTGTTACACTTTCACTTTTTAACAATTAGCCGAAACTTTGGCATGACAGTGCCGGTTTTCACCTTCGATGCTTCCACCCCCCCCCCCACAGACACACACACTCGTCCATGAAATCACCGCTCATGGTAGTCGTAGTGTTAAGTAGAAGTGTAGTAGTAGTAGTAAGTCGTAGTAGAGAAGTAATAGTCATGGTAGTGAGAAAGTAGTTAGTAGATAATAAGTAGTAGTAGTACACACCATCACACACAGCACCCACACACACACACACACACACACACACACAACACACACACAACACACACACACACACACACACACACATTCACAAAACACATGCCACACACACCACACACACACACACACACACACACATTCACATTAAATAAGACCTGTAACTATTTCCCTATGCGTCATGAATAAGATGAAAAAAAATGGTTTTTTAGGATATCGTACCGTATGATGTAGGGGAGATGTTTTCCATAATCCGAGCCTCTGCTGCAGGTGTTCACCTGACTTTGTTTCGCGGGGTGCATTCTTCGTCAGTACGAACCGAAGCCTCAGGACTGGCTAAGCAATCATAGAGGATTCGTCGTTCTGGGGCATGACGTCATCAACTCAAATACTCTGAAATGCGGGCGTCTTGGCGACTATTGGCGTCCAAAGAATCGTTCAAACGTCCTTCTATTGGATCCGGTTTTGGACTGGTTCGAATCGGTTTCCTCGAAGCCAATTGGAGGGAAATCCCCATGATACATCGCTCCACATGACGGAGGAACCTGACCGTTTTGTCGATACATGGATGGCCGAGTGAACGCCGCTCTGAAATATATCAATACCAAATAGTTGTTTGAGGTTTATTAAAGCCTCATTTAGACTGTGGCATTGACCCCCCCCCCCCCCAAAAAAAAGAAAAAAAAGAAAAGAAAAAAAAACGATCTAGAAGAATAGTTTACGTACCTCCAGACTGGTATGTGGAAAAATACATTCAAAATAAGCTGATTAAGATGAAGTTGCTGATGAGAAAAAACACATTTGTTCTCTCAAATTTATTTGCGCGTTGATGAGCATAATCGACTGATGAGTGAGCAAGTTAATCGAGCCCATTCGTAGAAGAAAGTGCGTCATATTTGCAATGTAATGATTTCACAGACACTAAACGTTCCTGACTAGACGCTCTTCACAGCTATATGTTATTAATATTTATAAAGGCTTGTGGTTCTGCACTAGTGTACATCGGAATGTCCTGGTGAAGGTATTGTCTTTTGAATGAATTTACAAACGCATTAACGCGCAGGTCGACCACTTTATAGAATATGTTGCTCTCAAGGTTTCACGAGGAATTTATAAACTACATAGGTTTGTCAAGCACTCCCTAATTTGCGGCCAACGAGATAGAACGGGGAGTGACATTCAGCCTACGTAATTTATTTTTGCACAGCAGGTTGAAAGTCCCCAGTAAGTTTATACACAGATAAAAATGTAAACGTAGTTACGACAATATAAATAAACCGCCTTAATAAATTTCTCCGAAACGCGCAATGATTAATTTTGCGAACAAACTTAAATGGGATTTTTAGTAATATTTGGATAATCACCACTAGGATTATGTAAAATACACTGATGGACTACGGAAAGACACAATATTTTGCCTTGCACTATAGTTGGATTGAAGGTTATTTTGCCATTGCCCTATAGTTGGATTGAAGGGCAAGGCCAATTTATCGAGTGATTTTGCCGTAGTTCCGCATCAGTGCTATTTTACAAATCCCTAATGATGATTTATTTAAATATTACTAAACGCCTTAAATCGGATTTGTTATCCTAATTTACCATTTGCGCGTTTTTAAAAAAAATAGAGCAGTTCGACTGCGCACAGTCGATCGGGTATGCTCGCAGTCCGCACCCCATCCAATTGATGGATTTGGAACAGCTTCCAGCTACCATGTTAGCAAGACATTAGATGAATAAGCAATTTAAGCCATGTGACCTGTGACAAGTTACAGTAAAAATCAATTTATTAGCAGTTCTTAAATTATCGTGAACAATAAAGCTCATTCGGACATGAGGCCTTGGTGACCTTGTGATCTCTGAACCTTTCACTCCAAAATGCGAGTCAGTAAATTGGTGCCTTATACTTAAGAATACTTCCCCAAATTACATCAAAATCGGACCAGTCATACTCAAGTTATCACAGTAATGAGTCCAAATCAAGACATATTTACGGCCGGTGAGCTTTGAAGCTCCAAAATCTGATTCAGCTTTATGGTGCTCATAATACATCTTCACCAAGTACAATTAAAAAATCTGACGGCCGTTCTCAGATTATCATGGTAACGAGCCGCAAATCAGACATATTTTAAGGCCCGGTGACCTTTGGCCTTTGACCTTTCAGGTCCAAAATCTAATCAGTTTATTGATGGCCCTTATAATACACACTTCACTCAAGTTACATGAAATTCAACAGGCCGTTCTCAAGTTATCGCGGTAAGCGAGCCCAATCAGACATATATTAGCGCCGGTGACCTTTGACCTTGACCTTCAGGCTCCAAAATCTAATCAGTTCATTGTGGCCTCATAATACATACTTCACCTGATCACCGATCTTCAAGTTATAGTGGTAACGAGCCAAATCAGAGCTATTTAATGGCCCGGTGACCTTGACCTTTGACCTTGAACTCCAAAATCTAATCAGTTCATTGGTGGCTCACAATACATGCTTCACCCAAGTTTACATGAAAATCTGACTGGCGCGTTCAAGTTTTCACGGTAACAGCCTTAAATCAGACATAATTTTAGGACCCGGTGACCTTTGACCTTGACCTTTCAGGTCCAAATCTAATCAGTTTATTGTGCCTTATAATGATACTTCACTTAAAGTTACATGACAATACCGAACGGAGCCGCTCTCAAGTTATCGCGGTAAGCAAGCCCGAATCAGACATATTTTAGGCCTGGTGACCTTTGACCTTTGACTTTGAACTCCAATAATCTAATCAATTCATTGTGGCTCATAATACATACTTAACCCAAGTTACATGAAAATTCAATACTGGCCGTTTTCAAGTTATCGCGGTAATGACCCAAATCAGACCATATTTATGGCCCGGTGACCTTGGGACGCTTGCCTTTCGGCTCCAAAATCTAATCAAGTTTCATTGGTGCCATATACATACTTCACCCAAGTTACATGACAATACCGACCAGCCGGCTCTCAAGTTATCGCGGTAACGAGAAGCCGAATCAGACATATTTTAGGCCCGGTGAGCCTTGTGACGCTTTGACCTTAGCTCCAAAATCTAATCAGTTCATTGGTGGCTGGCATATACATACTTGGTCCTAGTTACTCAGAAAAAATCGCGATCAAGGTTCTCAAGTT
Organism: Eucidaris tribuloides; assembly: GCA_001188425.1. Classification (NCBI taxonomy): domain Eukaryota; kingdom Metazoa; phylum Echinodermata; class Echinoidea; order Cidaroida; family Cidaridae; genus Eucidaris; species Eucidaris tribuloides. The sequence goes on along the minus strand of JZLH01S0404791.1, from coordinate 1,849 downwards.
ATCGGCGTAACGAGATCGGTAACGGACCGACGGACGTACGGACGCACGGACGGACGCAGACGGACAACCCGAAAAACATATGCTCCGCAACATTCGTTGCGGAGGCATAAAAATTCTCGAAGGTTATTTATAATGTAGTGGACCCAAGTCGTTTAAGTCAGTGACAAGCTACCGTAACACAAGACTGTCACCGTGCAAAAAAATAATTACACGGCTGAATATCAGCGCCGTCACACTCCTCGTTCAGCAATCGAGGGAGTGCTTGACAACCTATGTAGTCACAACGCTTCTTGATTATATCCATTATTACTATTGATAGTAATAATGATAAATAAGAAAAATAAATAACGACATAGATCCAATTCCTCACATCGCATTTCTCAGTCCGAAAACAGCGTAGGCTTATAAATCATTCTCGGTATTCAAATTAACATGTATCATTGCTAAACCTGATCATTCATTGAAGAGCATCTTTCATTTCCTTTCGAATTTTACTTGTTTAATTTTGTACCGAAATTAATTTCTCATAATGTGTTATCATATAACAAACCAAAAAGGAAGACAGTTCCAATTACTTTTGGTGTTATGTATGGTATCTGTTTTGTATTATTTTTATGTGTTTGAAGATGAAATAAAAACAATTGAAAATAGAAAAATAAAAATATTTGTTTAAAAGGAGTTTGTAAATAAAATACTCTTGAAATATCGGTGATTTCAATGAAAAAAAATCGTTGAAAAGAGTCCTTCACCTGTGCATTCCGTTGCGTATAATGTAGAGCCACAGGCCTTAATAAATATTAATATAACTGTAAAGACTGATCTAGTAACTAATGTTCGTGTCTGTGAAATCCTATTGACGGTGATTCCTCTACGAATCGTACTAAGAACTTGCCTCAATAATTAGTCGATTATCTCATCAATGCGCAAACAAAACTTGAACAAATGTGTTTTCTCATCAGCAACTTCATCTAAATCAAATTGTAATGACATTTTTCTATACCAAACTGGAGACTACGGAACTTTTTTTGAGCGTTATTTGGTCAATGCCCTACAGTCCAAGTCTAGTTCCCACTGTCGTGTGAGTACGAGTGCCACGATTGGCCACTCGTAGCAATAGTGGAATTTTTATTTACTTCTCTGAAAATTTCACGTTTGGATAACCTTCGGTGTCATTTCTCAAAGGCTACACATATTACTAAATGTGCCCTCTTCAAGTGTGATCGCTGAATGAAGCATATTGAATCTTGTCCGGTATATGTAGTGCCTATGTTACTTACATGCTTTACTTACTTACTTACTTACTTACTTATTACTTACTTACTTAACTTACTTAATTAATTTGGTTACTCGGTAGATTGGCTCATATTTCCTTCAGGATGAGCCCTCAATTTTGAAGGTAGTCACTGATGGTGTAGAAATGATTTCTTCTGGAAGTAAATTCCATGAATTAATAATCTATTGCTGAAGAATTTTTACCGACTTCCATCCTGATATTTTTCTTAGAAATCTTGATTTGTGGAACACTAATCATGTCTTAGCATTTAACTTCCATAAAACAAGCCTTTAGGCGAGTTCTTATGGAAGTTGTTGAAATTAGTATTACTATTATAAACAAGGACAACGCAAAGCGTACTACCCCCCCCACCCGACTGACAAAACGGGACGATAAACTGACATTTTTTTTTTACTTAAAACTTAGTAGTTACATAGTGTAGGGGACGTCAGTACATCATGTTAAACATGTAGAACAAAAACTAATTAATTAAAAGTAGTCCCTTCGTTTCTATAATCAGCTTGTTAAAAGGGTCATCACGTGTCACGGGCCGATTTTAGTAGTCTGCAAAGCAGA
>JZLH01S0404773.1:4882-20095 GCA_001188425.1 Eucidaris tribuloides | reverse complement strand
ATATTGAAAGGTTGAAGTTATATGCCGGGCCGAGCCCGGCACTGTAAACGCACATAATTCGAGGGCCGAGTACCGCAATTAAAGCCGGGCTCGGCCTGGGCTCGGCCCGGGCTCGGCCCGGCCCTGCACTGTAAACGGGGTCTTAGACCTACATGTACTTTGGACCAATGTATCCAACCAGTCCACTGTCTCCATATTATTAGAGCATGGACTGATAGGGCCATGTACATGTATGATGTGGATGGTGGAGAAATGACCATAGCAAGCTTCTACATGTAGGCCTATCTGTCATACACACTTATTGCAATATTTTCCACTTGGCTAACAGTGTGCATTGGAGGGCTTTCTAATTAAGGCTTATGGAGCTTAAGACCTTGATCTATAAATGTATGTGTGTGTGTGTGTCAGGGTTGGCATATTTCCCACTTTTTGTCATATTTCCCGGACACTGTCCGATATAAAATTGCCTTATCGTGTACAAAGTCAATGGGGGAAATTTATATTTCCCGGACGATTGGGTGGGAAATAAGATTCTGACCGGGAAATATGCCAACCCTGGTGTGTGTGTGTGTGTGTGTGTGTGTTTGTGTGTGTGTGTGTGTGTGATGTTTATGTGCATTTTCCTTACGTTTGTCAGTTCTGTGTTATGTAGTGTAATTTGCCTCTTTGAGTAACTGGTAGTTGCCTAGTACTACTTTAACTATTGTCCCAAACCAGTTTCAGCAAATTTTCTTTTTCATTAATTTGAATAATTAGTATCACCAGTTTCCTGATGAAAACTTTGAGAAATCAGGGTTATGGAATTATTATTTTATTTTAACAATACTGTCATTACATAAATTTGGAAGAGGAAGGAGTGGTTAGTCTTGTTTAAAGGCTCTGACAATGTTTCTTTAGAGCATGGATATAAAAACACATCAAATTTCCTTTCATCTGCTTTGAACAGTGGAAATAAAATTGTTCAGTTCCATTCATCAATGAAACTTTTTTGAACTTGCTGTATTCATGATTTGCACACCTCCAAAATAAGCTAAAATAATTTATAATGTGAAGATTTAAATAATATTCACCTTTTACAAAGCTGTGGGGCTGAAAATAGCCAGGCTTCATGAAAATAAGAGCTGATAAGATTCACACCAAAATCATCAAAATATGTCGCGATCTGAATTTGAATATTTTTAGATGTTAAACTAGTCTAAGTGCCAAATCTGATTTGTCAGTAAAAACTCAATACCTACTAATCAAAGCTTACAAGGTCAGAAACTCACACCATTTCTGCCGGATGATATGTCATGTAGTATCTGTTATGGTTCGATCCAAATTCAAAATTAGAAGGTGAAAGCTACATCCAGTGTCTGAAACCTAGACTACCATTACAAAATTGAGGAATGGCCCAATCTCAAATGGTCTATTGCTTAGATTTCAAAAACTTTACAACATATGAATCCAAAATGTTGAATACTCCATATGTACTTATCTTGACTTTAGTTGAAACAAATCTGAGCAAAAACGGTTTGGTTTGCAACTCAGAAACACAGTCTCTAACTAGTCTGCAGGCACAGACTTTATATTGGCACTACAGTTTCACAGCACCTTGAGCCAAGACTAATCTTGTTGGCTAGGGCCTGTGCCACTTTGTACGGAGCAGCTACAACACAGGGCCTATGGAAGTACTAGTCTGCAGCACAGGTTGTTCAGACCCTGATTTGCGTAGCACGACGGACAAAGGTTTGAGCCTTCAAACTAGCCTCTAACCCAGGTTTCTAGGGGTGCGCCCTACTTCTCAAATTGACCGCCTTGCTCCCTCGTTCCTTGTGACAGTTTAAAGGAAGTGATTAACACCAAGCGGCTAGTACTGCTGCTTCCTGTTAACCCCTAGCCTGCTTTCTGAGTTAGTCAGTAATCATTTATTTCTAATTCAAAATGGCAACACCTACATGTAGACCTACACAGGGAAAACAAGACATGATTTGGAAGAACAGCGATTAGAACACACCTGGAACATGATTTGAATTTCACAAGTTTACAATCATGACTTTAGTTTGTACATGTAAATATTTGTACATAGGTAAAAATTCTTTAATTAAAGTGATTGACTAAATTGCAATCATGTTTGCAAAATTTAGCTACCATGTGAAAACGGTAGAAGTTTATCTTGTTCTCAGGAGTGTAGATTTCAGGACCTTGGCCTTTTCGTGGTCATTCAGAAATGCTTGGAATTTATTAGATGGATATCTCTACAAAAACAATACACTGTAGTTATTCTTTCAGGCTTTTGAACCTGCGCAAAATTTTACATCCACTTCCATAATTGTGACTTGGTAAACTTGGTTGGTAGAATACATCAAAATATTTGCAATAAAGTTATGATAATTTATCAACTTATCTGATTCTGCACTAATCATCTAAGATTATCTTACTAGTGGATATTTGCACATTTCATCTCCACATTGCAGTCTTGTGCTAATGCTTTTCCGTGTGTTTTCTGGCAGTACCCTTTTTGCCATATTGCTTAGATTCACTGAAAGCCCAAGTTTAGTTTTGGGGATGTTTTTTTTTCTTGAAAGCTTTATGCCGAAAGGTCATATCACACCAATAACAGATTCCAAATATCTTTTTAATTTTTTTTTATTAATGAAAAATCGTCGGGGGGGGGGGGGGTACCCCGGAGATTACAGGGTACCCCCGAGATTTTTTACTATAGTTTACATTACAGCATACAAAGGGTTAATTAATAAGGTGTTATAAAGTTTATCCAAGTTATACCTCATCAGAAAGAGCAGACTCTGCTGGGCCACAGCATGTAGATGTAAGCAGAATATCTCAAAATTCTTCAGTGGCATTTGTGTTGTACATGAACACTCAGTAAATGGGTACAGGTGGGAAGTTCCCTGGGTAGGTACAGTGTGCAATATAGTATCTATGGTGCATTGTACTAACAATAGTGATGATGTGCAACAGTGATTGCATATGTTAGAAAAAATGTATGCATACATGAATGGGTAACATTACCCGTTACCAGCAAGTTGGGACCCCATATGGAGGAGAACATCTGGGTGTATATCATCACACATGTTGTACATTTGGACCTGGTAAATATTGGAAAGTGAAAGCCTGGAGGAATTAGTCATATTGTGGACCTACTTGTACATGTCATGCTTTGTTAATAGTAGATTGTAATGCTGTATGTTCATGGACTGGGTGCTGTAAGTGTGTGTTTTGTATCACGAGACCATTTAAAGGAAGTGTACAGTTACATTACAATTTTAGCCCATGGTAAAAACTGAAATTTTCTCTTATCAAATTTTAAGATAGACCTTTATCATCTAGTAGTGCTCTGAAAATCACAAGCTCTGAAAATAATGCTTCCATTCTTCGAAATTGGTGAAAAATAGTAAAGTCGGGGAATCCCCCAACTTTTTTGCCATAAGAAATGTACAAAGTGTTATCTACTCTCCAATAATTTAAAAAATCACAACAAGTCATTATGAAAAAATTCAGTTGTGAGTCAGTCCTTTTTCTGAGTAATGAAAATGAAAGATCAAGCATTTGATCTAATTTGTCAATAATCTGATCATACAGATGAATAATGAAACTGCCCGACATTGTAAATTCTCTATGCAAATATTTCATTCATATTATTTTTAGGAGGTGGTTTGATTTTGTTTTTCTGATAACTGGTACATGACAATACCGTACTTTGTGAAAGACTGATGAACAATTTCTGTGACTGACCAAAACTGTGGGCTTTTAAAGTACAGACGTTGTATGTTTGTCATAACAGACGTGCTGTCACAATGGTATCTTGTCTCCATCTGTGCTAACTGCTACATGTTTACAGTGAAATATTTCAGACTCAGCTATTGGTGACACAATACAGGTGTACCTACTGTATAAACTTGTTGCTAATACAATCAGCTTCCAAAATGAAACTGTCTATGATCAGAGTTATGAGAACCGTGAGATAAATTTACACACATGCAGCAAGACTACAGCCCTCCTGTGGTTGACCTTTACCTCAGTTGACCTTCACCTTAGAGGTCGTGTAAGGTTAGGTACCATGCCCCACCCCCCTTCGTCCAGAGGCTATAGAGTTGTGTGTGGGTGTGGATGTGTGTCAGTGGCAGGGTCATTTTTGTATCTTATCAGGAGGAATGTGATGCCAAGTAGATAACACCAGGTAGTGAGGAAGAAAAAGAAGTTAGGCATATAACATGTTCTTTTTCAATTTAGTTAGCCTCATAAAATCAGCATTTTACTTGTGACACATTTCAGTCACCCCCCTCCCCCCCCCCCACACACATACACCTTTGCAGTGCCATTAAAGATTGTGTCAGGGATGTGCAAGTCCATTACTTCCCTTCATTATCAATACCAAACGGTAGTTTAGTACTTACAAATGGTGTGTTGAAAGTTTGAGATCCATATGTCATGAATTTGTTGTTTTATGAGAAAAACTTATAACGACATGTTACCAGAATGTTGTTCTTTCCGTGAGTTTAAATTTTGCTCAAATTACGAATTGCGGTTATGTGTACCGTCGCAAGACCAGCAGAGCGCACTGATTGGTTAAACGGCTAACCTCCACGTGACCTTCGGCTAACGGTTGATCGGACAATTGATCGGTGTCACAGATTTTTTTGAAAATGCTTCAGAGCAATTTGAAAAAGGATGAAGTTTAACCGTCCAGATTTTCACCAAAACTCAATATTTTACCCCAAGTCTTTATGAGAGGTGTTTATTTATAGTAATCTTCACATTGGATATGATTTCAGCTGATTTCATTCATTTAGATGTTTTTTGACGTGCAAATCAATGACACAATCTTTAAGGCCTCAATTTGATATGTCGTGGCATACATGTAGGTCATTTAAAATCTAAGTTGTCAGAACTTGGATCACAATACATGAATAACATAGAAGGTAGTGATGGTTAAGGGCCAACTCAATCACAGAGAGGATGACAACTAGTCTTGGAATATAGGCACATATTCACGAACATGTACTGTTGTAGTGCCATTGTGTACAGATTGTGGGAGAATCCAGAGAAAACCAAAAGTTGCATTTTTCTACATGGTCATGGCAGTTTCCATTGCATTATGGGTGTTATTAGTGCACTCTTTTTATGATTTCAGTCAAAAGAGGGCATTTTTCATCCTGTCATGACAGTGGGCCTTTAAAACAGTGATTCAAAACATGAGGAAATGAAAGTGTACAGTATGTACTTATCATATCTGTTATGAATACAACTTGAGCCAATGTCTGTGCCACACACAATGCAAGGGTATTTCATATTGATTTATTTCCATGCATTACATATCCGAATGTAATGATAATTGCCTGCCATTTCCAGTTTTACAAATTTATGCAGAGTCACTCAGTTCATAAAGCATGCATGATTTATTCTCTTTGAGATAAGCATCACTGATTTTGTACCCCTTTTTTTTGAAAACTTTTTCAACAAATGAAAAGCCCTCTCAACAAAAGCTACTACTTTTGACTGAGATTAGCTAGAAATTTTGTAATCTAAGCTGATCAGAATAACCTCTGAAATGTTAACATTGTCAATTTCGCCAACTACATATGTGACCCGTCACCACGATACCCTGATAAAGTCGCAAGACACAAAGGCAAGGAAAGTGCCAATATCATAATTATGATATGAAGTATACGAGTAAAGTGTCCTTAAAAATCAGAAGGGCGATGAACTTCACATGTTGTAAAAGTTTGAATATTTATACTTTAACCCAAAGTATTTGTCTTTCTATGATTATGTTTCATAAGATGTGCGACTTTATCAGGGCATCGTGGTGACAGGTCACATATTAGGATTCTAACATTACAGAGAAAATGTATCTGGTAAAACTAGTCACTCAGAGATTTTCACTTTGTTAAAAGCACTTTATGATTATTTTGGAAAGCATGTTTCTTTCAGGACATCATGTTTGACACTACAATAGAGATTTCGATAGCAAGTACACCCTGTAGGGCCATGACAAACCCAGATTTTAAAAGTAGAAAAATTGTTAACAGTGCCTTTAATTGTACAGCCTAGTAGTGGGTACGCACTTTATTCCTTTGACCTTTTTGGAATTTTATTCATAATACACAGACATTGTTCAGTTCACTTACAGTAGGTCAGATAGCTACATGTAAAACCACAATCCCCTAATCACAAATATGTAGGCCGGTGTCATCTGCATTGTTATTATCTCTGCCCACATATTTCATGGACATGACGTTTGTGACAAAATTACCAAGATTTTGTGAATATGGAGTTGAGTATGACAAGCCTGTATTCTGTTGGATTCTGTATTGCAGCCAAATACAAGTTTAAAGCACTGTATAGAACTTTTGGTTGCTCAGACAACTTTTTCGTCAATCTTTTGCAAAGTATTCTATTGTCACCCCAGACATCAGAAAACAACATCAAACCTGCTGAAAATTGTTTATAGTGACAACTTATGACGTTTAAATTAAAGGAGGGCATCTAGAGGTATGTACATACCTACATGTGTAGGATATGTTGGGTGCCCCCCCCCCCAACATTTTACATTTTGAGCAATATCCCCAAAATGGGAAAGTTTCAGAATGAGCCATTTTCAGGGCATTAGTAGATCTAGATTATATCTAAAAAACATAATTGTAAAGAATTTCATTGTTTACCATTTACTGAAACTGTACCTTGGTTTTAATACAAGTTTATGTCAATTTATATCTCTGCATAAGAGAACATTTGACTTCAAGGTCAATAAGAAGTGTAAGTCTCACAGGCCATTTTCACATGGCCACTGAAAACATGATTGGAATTTGGAAACGTGATTGAAATTGTAGATCAATCATCACTGTAATTACGTAATATTCACCCATGTGAAAGCATTCTGGAATCACAATTGGATCTGTGAATTTATTACATGTGAATTTGGGCCATTTTTTGAATTCACCGATACAATTGAAATCAAATTGGAAATTCAATTTGTGGTTGACAGGTGTTTTCTAATCACGATCCTCTCGTATCACGTTGCGTTTTCCTTGTGTGAACGTCTTGATCTCTATAACACATAAACGCAATTTGCAAGGTGGATCTTGTGTGACCTTTCATTAACCTCTTCTCGAATACCACATGCTCTAGAGCATGTGTACAGGTGTGACACAGCCGCACAATCCATCTGGTGCTTGGTTGATTGACAGCATACCCAGAAACATGACACTAGAATTCCAAAGTCTGTTAGTACTTTATGTGTGTCCAGGGCCCTGGTTACACCGACATAACCGTTCTGAGAACGGTCTCGGAATGCTTCAATTTACCATCTCGGAAGGGGTTTGGACCTTCACTGGTGTGGTTACACCCGCCGTCAGACGATCCGTCTCATGTTCAGTAGAGCAGCGGGTTACCACTGGCAATGATTTAACCACACCTGTTCAGTGGTCAAATGTCTATCCGTACTTCTGGCAGATGCTGTTTTCGTGTATACTTATGTTACGTAACTTTCTGTGCTGGACCGGTTTCGGAACACTTGTGTGGTTACACTGAGTTTGAGAATGGTCTCAGACCACCTAGGGAGGTGGTCCAACAGAAACACTTTCAGAATGCGTTTGGACCAGTTTTGGGTAGGTTGTGGTGGTTACACCACGAGTGAAGCGTTCTGAGACCGTTCTCAGAACGCTTTTGACTTTTGGTGTAACTGGTCCAGGAGACATTTATCACCAGTAAGGTCAGAGATTCCAATCGCCATGATTGCAATTGTGACTGATATACTTGGTTGCTATGTGAAAACACTCAGTCATGGTGGTGGGGGGGGGAGGAGACCTGACCTGATAATCGCATGATTAAATACCATAGACTGCATGTGCTGTATATGATACTGAAAGAAATAATGATGGAAAGGAACAGAGGTACTGACAAACAGTGTAGGAAATACACTGGGGCAATGGGCGATTTAGTCCCCAAAATTAACAAAATAGCCCCCTAAAATCACTAAATAGCCCTCAATTATCCTCATAGGATTCAATGTATAACATACTGGCATCACTAATTCAGGCTTGAAAGTAGCTCCAGAAAATTAAATTTTATTTCCTGATGAACTTGAGGTACATGTAATGTCTCTTCAGCATTGGATAAGCATATTTCTAGTAAATATTTTATTTCAGTTGCAGACGTGATGCGCTCTAAAGGCGTAACACTGTGGCTACAAGAATGACACAATTGTATAGGTATTCAAAATATTCCATTCGACACAGACGTGCACTATCAATGCATTGTGTTGGAGTGCAAGGGTCTGTGTCAGTGTCAGTAATATTACTACTGCAGTACAGCCACAACATATTAGGCAGATGACGTCTTATAGCCTCCCTCTCCTTCACAATCCTCCTTCTACTTCCGCTAGACTGGTAATAAATAATCCAGCTATTTTTAACTTAGGAGCCGGCAAAAACATACGCCTGTAGGTTTGCGGCCCGCATCCCCATCCACGGTACATCACATCACATGTACAGTCCAGCATCAGTGTATTCGTATACAGTGTGTACAGTGTACCATTCCTCGTATTCATACCACTCGCACTGATGCATTTACGTCGCCGTTTATTCAATCGGCGTCTGCGTTTGGCTAGCGAAGTGCTGGCATCAGTTCGTGCATGCATCAACTGTCATGTAAATCTAGCATCAACCATAGCTTTACCCTCAAATCTCGGCGCTCCCGTTAAAACTCTACTTCTGTACATCTCCTTTTCTGTACAGAGTAAACCTGTGCAGTGTGCACAGTCTACATGTCTTCGCTTGTCCAGCAGAAGGGTTCTAGCATATGTTCCTGGCAGAAGGGCCTTACCACTAAATTGTCTCTAACTTTAAAAACCATTTTTTTTTCACATTAAATCAAAAAGCGTGATATTTTAAGATCCTTCTGTCTGTCATGTGCAAATATCAAATAAGGCAATATTTCTCAAATTAGAGAAAATTTACTGTTAAGGCCCTTCTGCCGGGAACATGAGCTAGTGCCCTTCTGCCGGACGAGCGACGATGTACCTGGTCCCATCTGTGGATTACATGTCATATTTTTCCTTTTTTTAATGAAGGTAGTGTATTTTAGTTTTGGTATGTGGCAGAAATTATTATTTTTCTTTTCTGTTGTGATTTTTACTGTAGTGTAGGTGGTCCTGCATCATGTGTACACTATTCTACCATCTATCAATACCATGAAATTATGAAACACCTACATTTAATGCCGGAAATGTATATGTATGTACTACATACCACATAGTGATATCTGCTTGCTTATAATTCAAAATTCACAAAATGTCATTTTGAATAATTTTTTTGGAGGTTTACTGTTCACCGATGTCTGACAATGACAATGTATGATAATACTATAGGCCTACATGTACTATATGAAAAATGTGTGAAAAATATTTTAAAATGGTCTATGCCATGAAAGTTCATATTACTGTGATTATAAATTATTGTTTAGCCACAAAGCCCAGTGACATTACAGTTTTGCTATATACTGTTGGTTATGGCTGTATTCTAAGTCTAAACCAGACTAGTATGTCCTACGTCACATCAATTGATGTCCCATCATGGACTTGTCTAAACCACGCTGATTTGACCATGACCATTCTGCTATAGCCATGAATAATAAAGAGGACAAGTAGTGACTCAACCATTATCACTAATTAGCCAAATGATACCACTGTTGTGTTGGCATGGATATCTATAGGTCTATCTAGAATTGCAACTCTTCTTTCCTGATATCCATCACGTCATCACTTTCCATCATGCCTGACTAGGGTCCTCGCAGCCTCAAAGTGGGACTGGTTCATACCAGGGTTGGAAACATCAGATTATGGAATTTAAATGCAAATCAGACTTTATTGATTAAAATCATTTTTAAACTTATTATTATTGGAGAGGCAGGAGACATGATGGGTTGTCCATCTGTCTGTCCATACTACCCAGATCTTATTATTGGGGTACCTGGAGAACCCCTGATCATGGCCCAGGCATACATCATTAGACGTAGTAGATTACTAGATTAATTGAGATAGGCCTACTTGTTAGGAGATTGGATTACATTTGATAAACAAGTTACGTATCAAATGTGTTTGTGAAATGTGAGTCAGAGCATTCTTTCCTCCAGGCACATAAAAGTCTGGCAACATTTTAACATTTCTAGTATTTTCTTAGTAATCTAAGCTACATGTACATGATCCTCCATAATCTCTCACAAAGTTTAAAGATGAAACCCTGGAAAAATTGCAGTTCAAAACAATCGTTCAATGCTTTCAAAAAATGGAAATCAGTGAGTGACCATTCCAGTTTCCCCCATGGACTACGATGTTACAGAAAATTTGTCCTCAGGACATGAATTCATGGCTAGTGACAGTGTAACTCTTTAAAGATTGTGTCATTCATTTGCACGTCAAAAAACATCTTAATGAATGAAATCAGCTGAAATCATATCCAATGTGAAGATTAATATAAATAAACATCTCTCATAGAGACTTGGGGTAAAATATTGAGTTTTGGTGAAAATCTGGACGGTTAAACTTCATCCTTTTTCAAATTACTCAGAAGCATTTTCAAAAAATCTGGGACGTCAAACGTGCACGTGCCGTTCCAAAATTGTCCGATCAGCCGTTAGCCAAAGGTCGTGCGGAGGTTAGCCGTTTGACCAATCAGCGCGCTCCGCTTGTCTTGCGACGTTACACAATAACCACGATTAGCAGTTTGAGCAAAATTGAAACTCATGAAAAGAACAACATTCTGGTAACATGTCGTTATTAGTTTTTCTCATAAAACAACAAAGTCATGACGTATGAATCTCATACTTTCAACACACCATTTGTAAGTACTAAACTACCGTTTGGTATTGATAATGAAGGGAAGTAATGGACTTGCACATCCCTGACACAATCTTTAACACTTTCAGCGTGTTTCTACAGAAAAACAGTGGAAAACGGTTTATCTTTTCCGGAATCGAAAAACCGTATCGCCTTTAAACCAACCTGTTTCTACAGAGTGAATTATCCGATTAGCTCCCATTCCGTGTTGCTAATACCGCGTCAATCGGAAATCAGGAAATTCAACCTATGACCTCGCAATGCATTGTGGTATATGAACTGGTCCGAAATATGCAGTCACAGGCACGTAATTTCACACGCACCGGTGACTCCTTCTTCTGCCAGACACGATACGGCTTCAACTGTGTGTTTCTACAGAAAAGTTAAACAGATTAACACGGCAATAACCACCTCTGGAAGGTGGTTATGATAAACCGTATTTGGACAGATACGGTTTATCAATAAACCGTATCACGTCTGTTTCTACAGGAAAGTTTTCTGGAATTCTGGATACTTAAGTGGGTAATACCGTTCAACGATTTTCTGTAGAAACACGCCGTTTGTGTTGTACATGTAGGATCCAGTCAAACACTGTCACATACTGTAGGTCAGATACAGGTATCAAAATTTGGCAATTTTCAAATATTGGGGCTTCCACAATGCTAAAAAGTGTCTTTAATACAAACACATTATTAATATCAAGAGTCATGTCTGTAGACATATTGTAATCTACAATTAATAAGTTACACAGTAACAGGCTACAGACACATTAAATTACCAATACCACCTATTATTTTACCACAATCATTGTGATCATAACCACAAGTAACCTATAATGAGGGTAATTTGTATATAGTATAGTTGCAATTAAAAAGGAAGTAATTGCACTTAGAAAATCATATCCGGGAGCAATATATGAGCAATTAGTAGTTTTGATGCTTTTTTGATTGTCTGTGTTTAGCAGGGTATTCATCTTGTTACTATTTTTCTTTGAATTATATAATGTTAAATTGTATTTTGTTTTTCCAAGTTGATTTTTCCAGCAGGGTTCGAAAATAGCAGTTTTCCAACTTATCTGATTGGCCAGGAGTCTGGGATGAACCATACAAAATCAAACTGGGCTACCAACAATTCAAATACATGTCACAGTTAAATTAGCGGTATGCTGTATAATTCACATGTATTGTTTTTTATTAGATGAACCCGGAGATTTTCGATATGTGGGTAATGTATATACATGTACCACTAGATGCTCTCCTATAATTCAAAAATAATTTGTCACTACATGTATAAACCATTTTTAGTAGGTTAAATGTTGTTTTTTTTTGATCTCTGGGGTGACAATAGAATACTTTGTGAAAGATGGACGCAAATTTTGTCTGATCGACCAAAATTACACAAGTTTAGGTTTTAAATACATGTCATATTTGAAGAGTGACTCTTACTTTGGCACAGAAATGGCATGCATCATCAAAGAAGCGGGTATTCCTCTCTCGGTTCAGTCCATCCTAATCAGTGAGTGGCATGTCAGGAAAAAATTCGGTCCAGAAATTTTGATTTCCCTTCCCTAATGGTTTGCTGTGAGTCAGCACTGTTGAAGTCACCCGGAATTAAAGGCAAGGTTCACCCTGACATCAAGTTGGTTTTAATAAAAGCAGAACAATGAGAGAAACATATTAATGAAAGTTTGGCGAAAATCCACCAAAGAATAACAGAGTTATGAGGTTTCAATGTTCTAAATATGTGACGTCACATGCGAGCAGTTCCCTATATGTCATTTGATATAAATTCCGTAAAATTCCCGTTTTCTCAGAAATTTGAAAATGATTTTACCTGTGCGTTCAATATATCCTCAAAAACATTATTTCGCACATGCTTCTATGAAAACAAAAAACATTCAATTATCATGAACCATTAAGAAATGGTAATTTATGGAATTTATATTACATGACATATGGGAAGCTGCTCGCATGTGACGTCACAAATTTAGAACATTGAAACCTCATAACTCTGTTATTCTTTGGTGGATTTTCGCCAAACTTTCATCAATATATTTCTCTCATCGTTCTGCTTTTATTTAAACCAACTTGATGTCACGGTGAACCATGCCTTTAAAGGCAGATTATAGAGTGTCAGTTTACATGTATGGCGAAAATGAATTTTTTTTTCTCCAAATGACAAGTACTACAACAACAAAATTATATCATTGATTTCCCTCTGAAATTGATACAAAATAACAATGTTCAGGACCCGCATAACATTTTGCATGTTTATTTTGTCATGTGTGTACATGTATGTATAGTGTTACATACATGTAGGCCCCCCTCCTTCTGAAACTCCCGATGTGTCATTGTAAACAATTTTAGAATGTTTGATATTATTTTCAGGTGTCTGTCGTGGTAATACTGCACTTTTTGTTGGATTTATGAAAACAAAGTTTTCAGATTGGCCAAAACTCTACCCTGGCTTTAATTTGTGTGTGAAATGTAGGTCAGTCTATGGAGGTAGAATGGTCAGTCATATCAAAAAATAGCATCTTTAGTGATGGAAGTACATGTAGTAATGCCTTTAGTTCATCCACTGGGAGCAGTATGTTCTAGGTAGTCTTCTTGTAACATTGTTGACACTCATTTTAGACAAATTCCACAGATTTCATAAATTTCAGGGTTTACTGTAATTCGTTTTATTACATGTATGTGCCTCTACCTTTTTTGAGGCCAGAGACATTTGTTTGCGCATTGTCTGTCAGTCCATATACCCTGATCTTGTTATCTCAATATCTGGAGAACCCCTGGGTGACTTGTATGGTTATACTTCACCCCGGAGGCATGCACTATGAAGCCATGTCCACACGATCGGACATAAGTTGCTTATGACCGGGCATAACTTATGTCGGTAATAGCGTCGGATATAAAGTTGCTGTGTGAACGATTGTTGGGCATAACTCTATCGGATATAGCGCGACTTATACCCGACGATTTATATCCGAAGAAGACCAGATATAAGTCCGGTATACCCGGTAATAACAAAATACGTGTGGACGGTTGTCGGACATAACTCCGACCTTGAAAGGGCAATTACTCTTTGCGAAGACAACTTCATTGTTTACCAATTCACATTTCACGCATTTTGGGTCAGAGGTTACGACCCGATAGCACCTTGACTACGTCATTTCCTGTCTGCTATTACCGATAAAGACGTGTCGGGCATAAGTTTTGTCGGGTATAAGTGTTAATACCGATACGTGTGGACGCGTTGGTGGATCAATGGATTTTTTTTTATCACGTCGGACTTATACCCGACAAAGATATGCCTGGTAATAACTGCCTTTGTGAACGCAACTTGATATGTAGATGAAATGATTAGATTTTAGGTGAAATCTGCATGTGGTCAAGGGTGAACAATCAATTAACTTTGCTTAATTTGGCATATTTAAGGGTTGAAGATCAGATTTTGTACTTGCAGAACAACAAAATTTTAATATCAACTTTGCAAACAATATGAACAGATGGTATCGTGAAAGTGTCACTGTAGTACTGACGAGAGTTACTGAAAACAGAACACTTTGATTTTAACAAAACTTCTGCACAAATCATCATGCTGATAAAGTACTAACACAGAAATCTGTATGTGGGACAATGTTAATCGTGAATATTTTAGTGCTAAGGTCAGCGATGGAAAATTCACCTGTTTAAACTATCAATTAGCAATCCTACTACAAATATTTGCAGTATACATTTGAAGTGAACTATTCCATTATTATTATGCTTTCACCAGGAAACCAACGAAGCGGGGAACTGAACTCTCATGAAAAATTTTTCATCATGGACCAGTACTCCAGTTTGAGAGTGATTACTGGTATTTTACTATATGGGCATTTCCATGAATTATTGGACAAATCACAAATTATGTAAATTGCTCTATCTCAAATCGTATTACATTTTAATGGTTTGAATGGGTATGAATCATGGAGAAACAATGGGGGACATCATTTCTACTCTAAATTTTACATCTTCAACAGCACCCTCAAGGAGAATCAGAACCATACATGAAATATCACATGTGGGACTAGTGTGACTAAATCTCAGTTTTATGGAAAACTATCATTTATTCTGCAGTTTTTTCCATGCCAACAGCCGCTTCTCATTGTTTTGAAAGTAATAAATCCCCACATATGCATACTAAATCTGAAAAGGACATGAATAAACGCAAATTTGTGTGGATGGACAAAATGTAACGTAACTAACTGTAACGTAACTTACCATGTTTTTGATGTTGTAGTTAAAAATGAAAAGATTTTATCAATAAGTTATGTATTAAATGACTTATCAAGACACCAGAAATAACAAATACCACAGTTTGTTTCATTTGAAAAC
>JZLH01S0404691.1:0-13110 GCA_001188425.1 Eucidaris tribuloides | reverse complement strand
TTGAGAGACCATTCCAGCTATTCTCCATAGTCTGCTGTGTTGCAGAATTTCCTATCGCCCGATATAAAATTAATGTGCCAATTTGTATCTGCACATATTGTACTAGTGACAGCATAACTGTCCAAACTTTTGTGTTCTAGGGTGTTTATTTGTCCATTCAAACACTGTCAGATATGTCAGATAGCAAAGTTTGACAATTTTTTAAACGGGTGTTCCACAGTGTTATATAGTGTCTTTAAGGTATATGTCATGCACCTCTAACCACTGTAATTGCTAATTTATTTCAAATTAATGTACTCGTATTGAGCATATATAACTGTAAGATCTCCAATTCTTACAAGTGAAGGGAAAACTCCTAATAATTCAAATGGATGAAAAAAACATTATTCAGTGGCAAAGTAATCATATGTAACGTCGTTTTATGAGAAGTCCAGTACGTAGCACTATTCTTAATAAAAGGGTCAACACTTCCCCCCCCCAAAAAAAAGCTACTTTTCCACTAAAGTTATTTCAAAACTATACACCTATCCCTTTTCGTTACAGAAACTGGATTTTGAACACTTTTCTCAACCGTTATCCACGGGGTGCAGGTAAGCTAATGAGTAAACATCTCCCAATCAGTGTGTTTGTTATAAAACAAAAAACTGACGAGGATATTGCAAAGATTGTTATATTTGAAAACAAGAACAGGGATAAGGTAGTATTTTCGGTCATAATCGACTAGTCAATGCGCAATCATTGTTCAAATAAGTAAGGTGCTGTTTTATTTGCTGTTTAAAATAGATTAATGAAAGAAGTATATTTCTCAAGGAAAGTGTTTGACCTTCCTGTTTTTCTACTGCAAAGCCTGAATTACCAAGGAATCTAATGAGAATGAATATTCGAGGAAACGGAACGAAAGGATGTAAGAATGAAGCACGATGCATTTTCTTCATCTTTTTTTCTTTCTTCTAGCATGCGTATTTAATGGGAACATACTGATTTATGTGTACCATATTTTCAGGGCCAATCTCGCCAAGTGTTTAAGAATGCTTTTGTTGGTCCCACCACTTAGTTCATATTTCATTTGTAATTTGTATGTAATTGTTATTTCCTCATGTTTTGATTATATATTGTTTTTATGAAAGTTGAAATAAAAATTTAAATTGTTAAATTAATTTTTCATCATGGAGAGTTAAAAACTGAAAAATAGGAAAGTTTTAATGTGTGAGACAATACCCTTTTTATCGAGATTACCATCGGTAAACAGCTTGAATAATATATTTCATCCTATAAAGTATGTGCGTAATATGTGGATAGATGAAAGTGAAATATTGCAAATGAATTATAACAGTCAATAGTGTGTTCACTCATATTTCACGTCATAAACAGGACGCATTTAAAGATTTAAGCAGTAAATATTTACGAAATTAATTTTAAAAAATAAAAGGAATGGGTCAGCGATAAAATGGAACAATGGGATACAGTAGTTTATGTGATGAATTTACAAACAGATCATTGGAAAGGAATGTTCTGCACTTCTTAAAATGATGGGAACAAAGACAAGCACTTTTATACTAAATGTTACTTAAATAATATCATAAAATCATATCTGTATGTATGTATATATCTATCTACCTACCTACCTACCTTCCTATTTATCTACGGTATATATCTATCGTATGTATGCATGTACGAATGTATGGATGTATGTATGTATATATGAGTCTGTCTATCTACCTACCTACCCACGTACCTACCTACCTACCTTCCTATCTATTTAGATATTACTCCTTTACTCCTTTGTCCACTTTTTATTTTCATGTGGTAGCACTCTTCTTTTATATATATATATTTACAGTTACGTGGTATGGCGCAACACGAATGGGTAATAGAATTAAGCAAAAATAAGAGAAGCTTATTCAGAACGGCAATATCTAAATAACTGAAACTTTGTCAAGTGTTTGTAAGGGGAGAAAATGGTCGATTTGTCGTCTTTAATTATGTAGTACTTCTAGTTTGCTCTAGTTGTGAATGAAGTTGCGCATGCCTGATTATCATTTTATCCCCGGGTGTCACTGCTATACGGTAGCATTGCTTAAAGCCCAAGTTTAGTTTTGGGGATTTTTTTTTATTTGAAAGCTTTATGCCCAAAGGTCATATCACACCAATAACAGATTCTGATCGTCCGGGGTTTCTTTTAAATTAATTAATGAAAAATCTCGGTGGTCTACCCCCGAAATTTTCGACTATATTTTACATTATAACATCCAAAGGGTTAATAAGGTGATAAGGTTTTCCGAGTTATTCCTCATCAGGAAGAGCAGACTCTGTTCTTTCTGATGAGGTATAACTCGGATAACCTTAACACCTTATTAACCCTTTGGATGCTACAATGTAAAATATAGTCGAAAATCTCGGGGTACCCGAACTTGGTGAAAACCAACTGCCAAATACAGAGTTTCAAAATTAAAACCGAGATTTTTCATTAATTAATGTTGAAAAAAGAAAGACATTCAGTATCAGTTATTGGTCTTTGGGCATAAAGCTTTCAAATAAAAAAAATCTTCAAAACTAAATTTGGGATTTAATGAAAGACAATTTGATTTTCACATGGTCACCAACAAGGAAATATAAACATATGAATTTACGGATTTTCTTTAAAGAAAACTGCACAGGATTTATATTTTTTCTTCATTTTTTCTTCATTCGTGGTTTATGAGAGAACGATACACTGGGCTTCTGTACAAGACCGTTGGCCCAAAGGGGTAAGGCGTAGGAGATTTCACCGTCAGCTTCCAAATGGGCTCAATCAGTTCAGTTTAGGTTAATTTATTAATAATTCAAGGTATTTCATTCAACTATTAGTAGCCAATAGGCTAAATTGCAAGTGAATTTATACGGTAAAAATCATTACAAAATAATATGAACCTGGTGAAAACCAACTGCCAAATAAAGAGTATCAAAATTAAAAGCGTTATATAGGCTTAAATTATGAACTAATTATACATTATGCGCGTTCAAAACAATGCTTCTATTGATCAAATGCAAAAATATTAAATAAATAATATAGATTGATAGATTTAAAAAGAGTTTTATAAATATAACTGTTAAAAAGAGTTCATGATAGCCAAATGTCAGTTCTTGTTTCAAATTTGGTTTAAAAGTCTCACTAAAAGTGCCTTTAGTTTGTGAATGAACCTCACTTAATGCGTCGACTTAATAAAAAAAAATCACCCTGAATAGACTTCTTGTATCTTACCTTGTCAATATTGTGTTCTTTTTCATTCCCGTTATGTTCTTCGGATGGATTCAGCCAGTCGGATCAATACATGAAGCTCCATCTCATAAAGCTCAGAGATAAGAGGACTACTCGGTGATGGGAACAAGGAAGCCATTACAAGTTGTAATCGAACTTTGACGAGAAATTCAAAATAACTTTTAAAGTAAAAGGGGGTCTTTTTTCATGCGGAACGCGTAATGCGTGTTCTGTGGTAATGGGTCCTAAAACACTGATTTTCAAGCAAAAAGGGTGCTTTTAAAAATGCGTCTACACGTGTTACCTGTTACGGGGGTAAATTTTCATGAGAAACCAGGCAAAATCCTTGTTAAGGGGTATTTTTTTCATGGAAGTATGAAAATTATTAGGGGATATTTTAACCCCTTGGACACCAGTGGCGCAAATCCATTTTGAAATGTAGGGGGGACATCACATGTTTATCCGCGACCAAATACCAGGTCAACATTTTTTCCCGCTCACGGCTCACGTGAACTGCCGAAAACTCGCTCAGCGGGGGGGACGGGGGGGGGGGTAAGTGACGAAAAAATTTTCTCCAAATCCAAGGTCCAAATTTTTTCCCGTCACGCCAACCGCCGAAAACTCGCTCAGCGGGGGGGGGGGGGTAAAGAGGAAAAAAACCCTCAGATAAGTGCGCACACATTAATTCGTGGGCGGGGGGACATTTGATATTGTCCCCCACCTACAAATTCGTGGGGGGACATGTTCCCATGGATTTGCGCCCCTGATGGACACGCATGTATACAAGAATATATCTGAATGGCCCCCTCGGGAACCAGTTATACACGTTCACTGCCATCCTAAAACTTTGACGAATTCCAGTTTTTGCAGCTTTTACAGAAATAATTATTCCTGAATGTACAAATTGTGAACAAAAAGTAGTAGAAAAGTAAAAGTCAACCATTCAAACCACATGAAGGTATGCTCTTTTCCTGTAAATATAATTTTGGTATGAGAATGTATTGCTGGTTACAATAATCTATGCAAGTATGGTGGTATGCTTGTTGGAGGGGTACATTGTAGAATTGAACAACGAATTTCCATACTGACCTTTTTTTCTATTTGACCGCCTTACACATGTAATATGCCATTCGCTGGAAGAATGTTTGGTTTGTAAGATGTTTATTCTCACTTATCGTTGTGCCTTTTTATCAGATGTTTGTACAATTTTTCAATAGCATGTGTACTGTAAAAAAGGGGGTTCGCAAAAGTTCTCAACTTTTTCGCAATAGCAGCACCAATATTGGTTCTCATCAGAAACATATATGAGCACCACTTTGTCCGAAATGATGCCGACAAAATGCTTTGTTGGTGCAAAGGTGCTCATTGAAACATGGTTCTGATAAAATGATTCTGATATTGTGACATGAAAGGTTCTAAAGCGAACCTGTTTTTCTTAGAGTGTGCAATCTTTCAGGTACATTTTACGACTTAATACTTTTTACGCATTCAAAGTGGCTGACGTTCCATTGACATAGCATTTTTTATATGTCTTTTCAACTGTAAACACCTTGATAATAATGTAGATAATTATATAATATTAATTGGATGCACTTGAGTGGGATATCGTATATATTGCATTCAGAAACCATGCAATATTTATTTTGATGAATGCAATACGATATACCGCGAAAGAAATCCAATATTCTTATTATTGTATATACAAATTTGAGGAAATGTGGAATCCTATGTAATTTTTGCTATTTTGCATGTAAAGCTCTGTATCGGCATTTCACTAAGGCCTAATTCCTCTCTTCACACGCGCACTTTATCGCACAATTCGTACAGTATCGCGTAAAGGTAATGCGCACCGTGCCCAACGCAAACAGAGACCGCACAAAATATGGAATGTTATACATGTACAACATCCAAGTAGATCCTTGTCATTTCATTGGAGGATTGTTGGTCACATGATATTGAATAAATACCCCATTCAGCGCAGCGTGCAATTTGGTTATATTTTTGCGTGCATGTTGGTTCTATTTTCGTCCCATTTCACAGTTCGTAATGTATTGTACCTTACCACGCTGACTAAAATGTACGGTGATGTATGTACTGTAATCAATGAGTTTTTAAGTTTGAACTTTAAAAATAACCGGGAACATAACTCACTGCTTTAATAAGGATTTAAGTGTTTGGCGAAATTTAGACTAAAATGATGAAACTGCAGAGACATTGACTTTACACGTGTACACTGAACATGCTGAACTTGAAAATAAGCCATGAAGGAAAATCAGAATGTATGTATGGCTTTGTTTTTCATGCTTTACAATCCTCCAATCAAATGATAATGATCTACTTTAATTGTTATATAAAACAAATAATGAATGTTTCATCATTCGTTCAATTGTACAAATATTTTATTCGTTGAAAGATTAACCGTTTCATTCAACGAGGCGAAGCCGAGTTGAATGAAACGTTTAATCTTTCAACTCATGAAAATATTCGTAACATTGATCTCATAAACATTCATTATTTTTATAATATTGCACGGCAAATTAGCACAGTAAACTATGGGGAATGTACCTCTTTACACTGTAAAAATAACCCATTAAAGTCATCAGCCCAACATTAAATAAAATTTCAACAAAGTGGGTCAGGCTAAGGAGGAGTTTCACTACGAGCTTCCCCTTAAATGTGGGTGTTTATTTGTTTGCTTAAGTTGCATTATCTCATTTTATTCCCGATGCGTAGTTAGTTGATGGAAATTGATTTTGTGGTAAAAAAAAAAATCAAAGAACGTGTTAGAGGGGCTAAATTTTGATATTCTTTGTCTTCAACTAGAATAGAAATGTCAATGCAGACGTACTTTGTAGAAGTTAATATCGTACGCGTAAAGAATTAATAATGACTGCTCTTTCTTCGGATTTCATACTGTATATTTTGTATTGCTGAAAAATAAATGCTAACCGTTTTTGCAACATGTTTGTCTTCTCACCTTATAATTATGAGCATCAAGTCTGGTTATGTATGAAATCAACAGATCGATAATAATACACGGAGAGTAGACTCACCCGTCACATATCAATTACCCAACACAAAACCAACTTACCCCCAAATTCCATCAACCCATTCATTTTCCAGACGGCACAAATTGTCGCCACCGTCACAAGTTGTCACCTATACTATGATCGGTGCACGTAACATGGATGGAAATGGGCGTTTGTGGTGGTACGTGTTATGCGTCTGTGCTTGTTTGTTGGTAGTGGACGTGGCTGTAGGTTGTGTGGTGTGTGTTCGTGTGTTGTGTGGGTGTGTGTGTGTGGTGTTTGTGTGTGTGTGTGTGTGTGTGTGTGTGTGTGTGTGTGTGTGTGTGTGTGTGTGTGTGTGGTGTTGTGTGTGTGTGTGTGTGCGTTGTGTCGTGTGTGTGTGTGTGTGTAGGTGTGTGTGTGTGTGTGTGTGTGTGTGTGTGTGTGTGTGTGTGTGTGTGTGTGTGTGTGTGTGTGTGTGTGAGTGGTGTGTGTGTGTGTGTGTGTGTGTGTGCTGTGTGTGTGTGTGTGTGTGTGTGTGTGTGTTGTGTGGTGTGTGTGTGTGTGTGTGTGTTGTGTTGTTTTGTTTGTGTGTGCCATATATGTGTACGTAAACACCTCACATTGATTTCGTAAGTCTGTATGACAATGCAACAACTTGACATAAATCATTGACACGAAAAATATTTCAACATGCGTCAAATACGGAGTGGGACTTCAAAGACCAATTTCCTTATAATAATGTTTATCTCATCAAATCCCTAATGGAGATAGAGGTCCCCCTCGAATATGTTGGTTAAAATATTTTTTTTCATTTATCACACTATAAAAGTACATTACCCTGAAACTCTAAAAATAATCGAAAACTCATGTTTTATCAATTTACAATGCGTTATTGACATGACTCCATGCGAATAAAGACAGAAAAGGTGAAGTTTAAGTCCTTCCATATTGAGAAAAGGATTCCTTCCTTTGGCCTCCTGTTTAAAAAAATTGTTTTTGTCACTTTAAAAAAAGATCGTACGATAGTGTGACGAATTGTGAAAGATCACATAAAAGACATTGGCGATGGGTCAAGGTGGATGGATTGACCCTTTCATCTGCCCATAGTGAAAAGAATGTGTATTTTCACCTTCAAAAATGTACATCTCAAGTCCTCTTATAATGTCGAAATAATCAGTATTTTTTTAATTTCAACTGATTATATACAGGGTTATATAAATGACTACATCACTGTAATACTTATAACATGATAAATGTATCATAAATCTTTAATTTAGATTTTATAATATACCCTCGTAGATCCTACTTATAATAGATAAATAGTCACAATATAGAGAAATATAAAGTCACTCATGTTATAGTTTGGCGATAGATTCTATAAACTTGCACTTACATGTAGATAACAACAATTTGTTAACAACAAATTCCCTCATTATTTTCTTTTCCCTAACGACTTTTTACTCATTTCCAGATCATGGAGCTGGGAGTGGTCACATAATGATAATTATATATTGTTGATGTCTAAACCTGTTAACCAATTCCTTAAAAAAAATAATGGGCCTGATAGAACCATTTATCATTTTTAGTTACCATACAACAAACATATTATTAGGATCCATGGGATATGCTAACTCTAAGTATAATTTACCATTTGTGCATTCACAGCTAACTTAAAGGCATCCATGTTTGGTACATGAGGGAACACTGATGCTGGTAGAGAATTCCAGAACCTGCTTGACCTACATTATTATGAATTGCAATATAACTTTTTTGAGTTGGACCAGGGATCGCCGTAGTATCAGGGAGACTATTCGTGGATGAGCGAGTTATTCTGGCATTGTTTACATTGGCACGGAAAACTCTGGACATTTCCAAGGATTTTGTTTTCAGATTTGTGGTCTTCATTTCCCATAATTTTCACTTTCCGAACAGGGAGCCATGACAGCCCCCCCCCCCCCGGCTATATCTGTGTTTTGTGCTGAACTGGTTATTAGTATTATCTCCCTTGTCTTAGATGTAGATCATTTGTCTACAAGCCTCGACACCATGACTGACCATTTACTGTCCCACGGGTGAAAATGTATTAATTTGCACATTCTGCCACCATGGCCACGTCAGAAATCTGGGAACAAATCTTTTGTAGGGTGCTGCACAAGGGGATTATGGAATATCCCTTACATTTTATTTTGTTCTACCCACAGCTCTGCATCCCCTACAAAAAAAAAAAAACTTGGGGCGCTGAGGCAAGGGCGTCGATCCTGGGGTGGTAGAAGGCAGTAGCCACCCCAATGAAAATTTCTTACTTTTGCTTCCAATCCCCAATCCGAAGAATGGATCGACGCCCCTGCGCCGAGGGACCTGGTACAAATCATCAGGTCCCATGATTAGTTTTTAAGGTGCAAATCAATGTGCCAAGCACAAAAGATGGATTATCGGGTCCGAAGAAATTGTGCTGTTTTAAGGTGCAAATAAATGTGACAAGCAAACAGTGACGCAAAAAGATGGTGCAGAATTCTAGGGGGTGCAGCACCTCCTAAAAATTATTAATTTTTTCTTTGGTAGGGGGTGCGTACAGGCGCGTATCCAGGAATCTTCATAGTGGGGTGTACATCCGCGGCCAAATCCTAAGTGCAAAAATTTTCACGGTCAGCCAGGCGGCCAAAAAGTCCCTCAAGTGGGGGGGGGGGGGTGAGGAGGGTAGCGGCAAAAAAATCAAAATCGTAAGTCTACTATTTTGCACGGTCAGCTCGGAGTGCCCTATAAGTCGCTCAGTTCCACAGATTTCAAACACCCCTCTTGTGCAAAAAGGGGAGGTATTTTTCGGGGAAAGGGGGTGTTTGGGGTGCTAACGCCGCCTTTTGCAAAAGGGGGTGTTTGAACACCCCAAAACACCCCCTGGCTACGTGTATGGTGCGAACAAAAAGTAGGGGAAATGCAGTACCCTCGGAGACCCTGGCTCCCTGGGGCAGTGGTCATATTATACATGTATTTGCGATCATTTATCAACACAATGAGCCTGTGCTACTCTTTGAATGTCCATCGGTGACGTTTCCAAAGGTTTAATACTCGGTTGTCTTTTCATCCAGTTCTGTCTGTGTACCGTCGTCCACATTTCGTGTGCATTTTTCGTCTTGCATGTCGAAGGCCGTGTTATAGTAAGTGGTGTGATTGGTGTTGAATTTATCGTCATTTCCGCTTATAGCGTAGACGCCATTGCCGTTTTGTTTGGTTGTTTCCTGCAACTCTTGATCTCCTTTCGTTTTTCTTTCAAAAGAAAAAAATCGGAAAAACAAAACACGTAGAAATAAACAATGAACGCTGAATATCGTATTAGACTTTATTTGGAAAAATACAGTGGATTATTTAGAGTTTAATGATGACACTTGAGGAAAGAATGGATTTCTAAAAGTCGTCAGGTCATTAGCGGGAAATGCCTGACTGTAATGACAACGCATTCTGAAAGAAAGCCAAGCCGCCATCCCCAAAACGAGTCTGAACAGTAATATTGCTAGAGGCTTCTACTTAACTCCATAGGTCATGTGTTATAGCTACTCCCGACAGAAGCAGTGAGTAGCAAAATTACACATGGCATAGTCATTATAGAAGTTTGTCTAATGTCAGAATAGAGTATGTGCTTGTAGACTAATCCAATGTATGTTCGAACATAAAGAAGTGATCTGTGATAAACAAGACGAAAATAGTCCGCATCCTTCTTTATCCCATGGACAAGAGTAAAACGTTCAGTCTGTGTGATATCCCAATTACTAAGAATTAAAAACAGAGTCACAACATAATGAAGAGCAACCGTACAAATTGACGAGTGACCTCAATATCACATCACTATCTACAAATCAGCATGAGGACTATTGCCTGACCTATGAGCAAGTTCAATATCCACTTTGCTTACGTTTATGTAAGTGATAACTTAAGAGTGTCAGCGCGTCAAATTCCTGAATTGATAACATTATTTGGTATATTTGAAAAGGTAGGGGCCGAATATAGAGAAGAGGGTGTTTTAGCCACCTGTTGAAGGACCAATGTCTGGTTTATCTATATCCTTGCTAAATATTGTGTCCCTACAAAATGAAAAACAAACTTACCTGTCAATCATAAGCAATACCTCTAAGAAGGTATGTTATTTCGGTTAATGTTATCTTCATTTATGTGACACCCAACTTTTGGGTCACAGCAGACCGAAACGACAATCCGGTGTCAGCTTTTCGCTTAGATCAGGTACTTTGTTGTTTTGATTTGTGGGACTCCATTCATAATAATAAATTAGAAATTAGCATGTCTTTAATTTCCTCTGTTAGAACCATGTATTTTTTTCCATTTTCATATTTTGCGCTTTGTTTCTCAGAATAATTTTGATGGAAATCAATTCGGAGGCATCAGAGCGATTCGATTCTTTCATTATGAAAAAAAAGAAACGAAACTTATCGATGATCGTATAGGTTCAGGCAATATGCTTCACACATTGAAGCAATGTATCAAAGTAATGGTATAAAGGAAAATATGCAATGGGCAGATGGCAAGATATGATTAGATGGTGGGAATTTTGTCAGATTTATCGGACAAACTCTGCATTTAGAATTTAATTAATGCAAAATTCGGAGAAAGATAGAAGAATGGGGGATATATTCGTGTTTACTTACTTGCCAAAGTTTTCGGCTTCTTCCAGCGTCTCAGGCATCTCCTGTCCACGAGTTTCGGGGAGAAACAACGTGAGCAATCCAGCAGCAACTGCGAAAATTCCGTAAATCACCAGCGGTAGAGGGGTCCAAAACTTTTCAAGAGTAAGAATAAGAGGCGCCAGGATACCAGCAACGCGTGCAAACATCGAACACGTTCCAACGGCAGCACTCCTGAAAACGAATAAACCGAATATCAAAATAGGGACGGATTAATTTTTTTTAAAGAGAATATTAAAGAGCCGATAGCTTCATACTTCCTGTTAATTTTTTAAACGCATATAAGGAGGATGACAGTCCGATGGACCGAGGGTCCGATAGGCCAAGATTCCGATAGACCTATTGTAGCAGCCATAGCTTGTACGTTTAAAAATATGCCCAAGTTGTTTTAATTGTGCAAATTTGTAGAGAGGGAGAACTAGATGCTCTCAATACATTTGAGCAAATTGAAATGTAATTCAGGCTTTTAACCTACATGTAAATTCATGATAATTGTCTGTCAAATATACCGTCGTTTGGTAACGCACAAACCATTGGTCTATCGGACCCTCGGTCTATATGACCCCCCCCCCCCCGAAGGTTAGGATGTTGCCAGATCTCCCCCGTGAATCCGCCTTTTTAACCATTTAGACTTCATTAAACGCTGCAAATATGCGCAAACCTATATGGTTATAAAGACAACTATAAATCTGTCAGGAGGCTATACTGCCCCTCCCCCATGACAAAAAGGGCATAACTGACATTTTGGTGTTTTGGGAGATATTGAGAAAAATGTATTTTGTTCAACACGTAAAGCCCTATTCAGTGTCCTTTTAACAACTGAATTATGAAACAAAGGGACACTTCTAATTATTATTTTTTTGTTCTGCATGTTTAACATGATGTACTGAGTCCCCTATACTATGTAACTCAATTTTGAAAAAAAAAGTCAGTTATGCCCTTTTGTCATGGGGGGGGGGGGCAGTATAAAACATCCGCAAATGTTGAAACAGATTTTTAGAGTACAAAGAGCTGAAAGACTACAAAAATTAAGAGATCATTTTCTCGGTCTTGTCATTTGGTGTTTTGATGGATGTTAACATTGATCAGTTTTTGCCATTTGAAATCATGTCAGTATTATGATAATACTTTCTTTAGTTTCTTTCTCTGCAGGGTTTATGGCTGTAACACAAGTTTGTTCTTGCTGATATGTGTGTTATTTGCATATAATTTATATCAGGGGAAGCAAGATAATTGATATGCATCAAAGATTTTGTTTCGCACCCCTTGTATCTCCATTTTGCTTGCTACCTCTTTGTGTTTCTCGTTGTTGTTATGTAGGGTCCAGTGTCCTTTCTAGCGTTAAAAATGTATAAAACCACCCATCGCAATTAGCAAACTAAGACAGCGAACAACTTGGTTTAATAATAATAAGAAATGAACTGGACTTAATACCCGTTGGAGACGATTTTATTTCTCTATAACACACACTTTCCATAGACCCCAATACGACTTAACTCGTATCCAACGGTGTAGAGGAGGTTAGATCACGGGTTCAACACGGAGGTGCATATATCTGTCAATCCCACCCTATTGGACGGCACTGTGATGACCAATAGTATGAAAAGTATCAAACCGGTGCAAATATCCCTGAAAATATTTAACAATTATGATATACAAGTAATCAATCTAACTTCTTTCTGAACCTTGGTGGGGTAAATGGTACCTGATTTTGGTTGGATAAAGTTCAGCCGTGTAGAGATACAAAATGGCGAATGAGGCCGATATGCCGAACTTCCCTATCATCGCCACAGTTGTTAACCAAGCTCCAGGGGCTGTCAAAAAGAAGATTTGATTTTAAATGTAATTAATGAATATTGTGTGTCAGTAACAAATAATGTTACTCGCTAAATGTCTTTCTAAACGCTAATAATTAATAGTGATACAAGAAGAAACAACGTTAAGATAAAATGGTGAGTGTGTCGTATTTGAATCATTATTTACGATTTCCAGTTATGTATTATCTACTCCCTTGAATAATCTTTCAAATCAAACAGCAATATTGATTGAGTTTACTTCTTGCTAATTATTTACAATTGCATCCATACGCGTATTGAGGGGATGATTGGAGTAGTTCAATCCAATTCAATTCACTTCAGGTGTTCAGGTTTTATTCTTAACACACATCAAA
>JZLH01S0404651.1:15548-28738 GCA_001188425.1 Eucidaris tribuloides | reverse complement strand
GCGACGCTCAAATTCAGTGAAAAACGCAAAATTTACAATTGATAGCATATTTATGGGTAGCATACCCAATATATGGTTAGAAATAACGTTGTAATCATTTACAACACCTTTGAAACCTGCTGCCTGTCCAAAATTTGGGTGCCGCGGTTTAGCGCGCAGCAAATTTGCACGGACGTAAAGTACATGTGCGCCGCTACTTTGAACTCCTTTGTGGCATCCTATTTTATTGAACAATCGGAGTACAAAATTATTTTCATTTCCGAGTGTATGCATTGTAAAACGATGCCGCAAAATAAAGCATCAAACAGCGTGAACTTTGATTTTTTTTTCCCACCGCCCAAACGGTATAAAAAAAACCACGCGCCAAACTGGCAACCGCTGCGTGATAAAGGCCACACGCGCACACTACACGACTTTTGTTCGTAGGAGCTCCGAATTATGTAGTCATTGACGTCATTATTATGAATCCGCAGAAAAATCGCCAAGCAAGTCGTTACGACTAATCGTGGAGATTCGGCTGCCAAAAACTTACGACTGGTCGTTGCGATTTTCGTTTTCGACTGGGACATTTGTATTATTCATTATTGCTTTGGTCATCATTTCGGATGACAGGGACTAAAAAGTGAACTTAATCACTGTTAGTACCGTCGGGGCATCCAGTCCCACGGTAGTTTGAATATGGATTGTGTGACCACATACACCGGGTTTTCACCTTCTCTTTTTTCCGATGAAAGTGCGTGGTTCTTTTCGGTTCGCTTTTTACGTGCTGAGGTGTTTCTGTCTCAACACGGGACGCTCCGGCTTTACGTTCTATCCGAGGGACAGGGGTGCGTGGGGATAAAGTGGCTTACGGCAAGGACAGCAACCGCCATGGCGCCGGCGCGGATTCGAACCTCTGACCTCTAGGTCGAGAAACCGAGTCCTATGCCACTAAGCCATGACGCCTCCCCGACCATTCAGCAATCAAACGAGACAGTATTTGATTGTGCGTGAAGCATCGAGCTCGAGCTAGCTCGCGAGCAGAACTGACAAAATTTTTGAGTAAATTTTGTTTATAATTGTGGTGATATGTGCCTCTGAAGTCATAGCTAGAGTGACTGGAGGAAAAGTACTGAGGTTCATGAACGTTGTTGGTCAATCTTTCTGGTAAGAAACTATAAATTGTACATACTATTAATCACTTAAAAAATGTTTTCGCGTGATAATCTGCTGCGTGGGTGTGTTGTTGACCACTAGGTACGGCCGGACCCTCACTACGTTAAGCCACGCCGATGTTTACGGCCATGCATCGCCTGTACGATTCCGCTACTTACAGTCGCCTGTATGTAGCGGCTATGACAGCGACAGGGTCGATCATAGCAATCGAAAAAGTTCAAAATCAAATAACTTAAATACTAACCTAAGCCAACATACATGTGTAATTTGATCATACTGGATTCATCACTATTCCAGCAGACTAGGCTAAAACTACTGCTGCTCCGTGGCTAGGCGTAAGCTACTGCCGAGAACTACGTATTAAACGTTAGATCTACGAGTAGCTATACGGTAACGCAAATAGACCGACAGTCCCGGGCCACAGTAAACAGGTTAGTTCTGGCCTAATAAGTTAGATGCTAGCACAAGGATGCTAACTACGTTTCATCACCAATAAGGACAGTGCTATTTTTTTCTTATTTTCTTAAGCATAGTGGATTATTATAGTGTGTTCAACAAAAAAGGTGAAGTAGCAATATGGGATTAGGATCTTGTCAATTAGTGTTGATTTTCCTTTTTCTTTTACAAACCAGGAGTTTAACGCTGTGACACTGTAGGGCCTAAATGTAAAGTAGCCTACAATATCGGTTGTAATAATGTTCATGAATTACGATGGTCCCATCTTCGCATGACAGGTCTTTCTATTTCATTCATGCAAATGAAGTACATTTCGAACACAGCCTAATTCATTTCCTATTTATGCAGCCAATACAAGTGAATAAAAGCAAATGCTAGCAATAGGCCTAAATAATAAGAGAAATTATCAAAAATGATTATTATTCTAATATTTATCAATATTACATGATCAAATACTAAAAAGAAATATACTAACTACTACTACTACTACTACTACTACTACTACTACCTACTACTACTGCTACTACTACTGGATAATAATTGTTTAAGTTTGTTATTAGTATAGTACCCTTAGCTAATGTTATCTATACATGTTTCATCATTCATCGTCATCAATGATGTTTATAATTAAAAGTAAATAATATTTAAATGTTTAAGTAGACCCCTATTCATTAATTTCTTTTTAAATGAATCCTCATACTATTTGTTTAATGAGAATGGGTAAGCCTTATTGAACAAATAAAACATTTTTTTTCTTTTTCGAGATTGTAGTATTACTGTCTGTCGCACATTTGTGTCATTGTTTCTGAAGTAACTTATTTAAGGTCTCTATACAAATAGATCATCGAAAATGAAGCAACCAGAAAGCAATGTTTTGATTTACAACATGGAAAAAACATGCATTTCAATGATGCAAAAGAGATATAGTGAACAGCTCTGTAAAAAATGTAACAAGCATGTAAAACACCATACGGGACAAAAAACAACAAAACGCAGTCGTGTTGGGAGAGGACCGCACTGTCAGTGTTTAAAATAACACCATGGAGTTTGAATATAACACCAAATGTGACCCCCATCTCAAAAAACCCACAAGAGTAGGGCCAAAATTAATTTTCGATTTTTCTAAAAACATAGTTTTTAGCTCTTAGCTTTAAAATGATATATAAACTTGTTAAATATTGAACCATCCGCAACCATTCAAATGAATTGAATAAGAAAGAGTTAGGACGTGAAGTTTCACAGACCAAGGTGTTCGTGAACCACGAGCCTCGCCTGATTTTCGCGATCATAAAACATGCAATATGACCTCACGCTAAAGATGAACCTTTGACCTATCCATCCTCATCAACAAAACATGTGGTAGGACCACACTGATCGTTTCCAAGTTTGAACTCAAATGATGCAAACAACATCATATTGATCCTTTTGACCCCTATATGCCTTTGAGCTCTCCATCCTTCCTTCATCAACCAAAAATGTAGCATTACGCCACTGAATCATCTTGTTTAGTTTGATAAGCAAAATTATGCCAAAAAAATAATGAGCGAAAGTTAAACAAAAACTTTAAGAAAATGGTGCAGATGGCCTCTATAACATTGACGCTTTTTGACCTAGATGACTTTGACCTCATCCTCGTCAATCAACACACATGTCGGTATTAGCCAAGATCAATTGTACCAAGTGTGAACACAATTGCTGTAGATAATAAAGAAATGAGATTAGGTTATACACAGGCCTCATAATCATTTGACCTTTTGACCTTGTAGATGACCTCCGAACCTCATCATCCACCATCAACACACGTGTGGTCAATTACCCAAGGATCATTTGTACCGAAAGTGTGAACTCAATTGATAGCCAAAATAAAGAAATGAGAACAAGTTTAGCATGGTCTAATTATCGCTTTTGACCGCTAGATGTACCATTTAACATCATCTCCTTATCAACACACATGTAGTGATTACCCTAAGGATAATATGTGGCCAAGGGAACAACATTGGTGAAAAAGAAAGCAAGAAATGAGTGAAAGTTAAACGCAAAACTGTAAGAAAAATGATGCAGCATGGCCTCATATCAGTTGACCTTTGACCGCTCTAGATGACCTTTGACGCTTAATCATTTCATCACACACACTGTGGTATTACCCAAGGATCATTCGTACAGCGTGAACACAATTTATGTAGAAATAAAAGGAATGAGAGCAAGTTAAACAAAAACTAAAACTTTAACATAAAACTTTGAGATTTTCGTACGGACCAACAGACTCAACAGACGCAACAGAACAGACCAACAGACTAACAGGAAAAGTGATACTAGGTCTCCTGCCGAACTTCGTTAGGCGAGACAAAAGGGAGAAAAGAGAATTTTAGCGATTACAGTCAATTAGCATGATTAGGTACTACACCAACGTGGAAGGCCCTTGCTCGAAAAAAAATGTAGTCTTGAAAAACTGCAAATTCTGTTTTGGATTCGTTGTAAAATCACCAAAATTTTGGTTTAGGTAGGAAAAGATCACTTCTTTTAGATGAAACAAAACTTTAAAAATTTGAGTGGTTCAACCCAATTGACACATTTTTGGTCTATTACAAAAAATCGTAATCTCCATTTTTCGTTGGTTTGGAGGGCTGGGCAGTCACAAATATTTGTTGATTACATACAACAGAATGTACTAATAATAACACAATGGAGTTGACCGCTAACGCAAATGGGGGTTTGTGAACTAACACTCATCAATTTATCAGTGTGTAGAATACATTGTGTGATTCCTCTCAACACGCGACTGGTGTAATTTTAACACCACTTTTTTGGGGCAGTGCTTGTACTTTATTATGTTCATATGCATAGAAGAATTACGTAAGAAAAAGTTATCATATGCTGAATTATTTTGTAATTGGATCTGCGAGCGATGCAGATCCCATAAAACCAGGATATATGAATAGTCAAGAAATGTAACAAAAGATTTAACCAGAAAGCAAATTAAATACATGCGAGAAGATAGTAATCGACGGCCATTATCTCTATATCCAATGTGAACACATAGAACAGAAAAAAATGGCAGCTTGGATATCAGCTGTAGAATAAGGGGGACCTGTTACAAATAGTCCTGTAAACAGGTATGTATAGGAGAAGTGTAGCAGGGTGTGACAATGATCAAGCGTCAAAGCAATAGAGCGTGTCCCTAAAAATGGCCGCACTCTGAAAGACTGCTTATTCAATCAAATGAAGTGTTAAAGTTCTGCAGTCAGTAGTGGTAGTCACGGAAAAATTTTCATTACCAAATCGTAAGGTCCAAATTTTTTCTCGGACACGCTATATGAGTGTTTCATATTGACTGTTATATTAATTTAAAGAAGTTCAATTGGCGGTGGTAGCACCTGTGTAACATGGGGTAACATACTAATGAGTGTACAAAAGGATCACTACGAGCGGCAATGCCTAAATATTCAAATTATACCACGAGTAGCAAAATAATTAATATTTATACAAAGAATAATTATGAACGCATTGAAATCAGACATTTCAAGGTAAAAATCAGATTTCGTCACACGATCTGTATAAACTAAACTTAGATATGCGAAAGTGTATTCTGCCCCCCGCCCCATGACAAAAGGGGCAACTGACATTTTGGTGTTTTTGGAGATATTGAGGCAAAAAATGTATTCTGTCAACACGTAAAACCTGATTTAGTGTCCTTTTAGGCAAGGCGGATATGAAACTAAATGGACACTTTCGAATTGGATTTGTCTTTTTGTTCTGCAATGTTTAACAGATGTACTGGTGCCTGCTACACTATATAACTCAATTTGAAGAAAAAAAATATCAAGTTATGCCCTTTTCGTCATGGGGGGGGGGGGCAGTA
This sequence comes from Eucidaris tribuloides, assembly GCA_001188425.1. Taxonomy (NCBI): domain Eukaryota; kingdom Metazoa; phylum Echinodermata; class Echinoidea; order Cidaroida; family Cidaridae; genus Eucidaris; species Eucidaris tribuloides. Next base: position 23,268 of record JZLH01S0404651.1, on the reverse strand, counting down.
ATTCCTGTGTATCGGTCAATATACTTCCGATAATTCAAATGTATCGGCCTGTAACCAAATAGTGACAAAATAACGAAGAAATATGGTAAAAGTGCCTATCTTATTGTTCATCAATTCAATAACGGTCCATACGCACTATGACGAGAAGAACTATATAAATTTTGTTGCTTTCGTTTAAACGAAGGTCGTCGATCTTGACACTCGAAAGGCCTACGCAGAGGCTAGCCAGCATACTTGTGTGCAAACTGGAATCCAGTTATTTGATCATGCCTATTGGAAAGCAGGTGTAGTGGGAATATCTAGTACTGAGGTCGAAAGAAAAACATGCATAAAATTCTGAATCACTTATTAGTAAACAGTGTAATGCGGCCAAGTCCGCGGTCTAAACAACTGCCTTCACAATGAAGTGATAACGGCCTTATAAAGAATTCAAACAGAGCAAATTTGGAGGATAATCTGATCCCGATCAATGCCATGTGCTACAAAATACAATAGATTGCGTCGGTAACAAACGCTATACAGGGTGCCCAGAAAGAAGGCTACGAGTATGATCGCTGAATTTCTTGCATCCAATTATCGGCAAAATGTCATTAAATCTTTATTTCGTTGGTTAGAAATCATATCTTTTCCAATTAAAATGATACGCAAGAATCATTGATTCTGAGTAAAGGCGTTTTGACAAGTGGAGACATACTCGTCATCGTCTTCCTTATGAAAGCGAGGGCATTCCACCCTTTGTAATCGCGGTTGTCCGGTATGGCAAAGCTGAGACGCCAGAATATCTCGGCGTGTTGCCGATGACCGCGCTGTTGAAAAATTGCAAAAATTGGGAATTGCATTGGCCTCCGAAAAATGGCCCTAAATCAAAGACGCCTTACACAAAATCAATGATCTTGGTATCATTTATTGAAAAAAATGTTTCTAACGCACAAATAAAGATTAATGACATTTTGCGATAATGATGGCAGAAATTGGCGATCATACTCGTAGCATTCTTTCTGGGCCACGCCTGTATAGAATTAAAATACACAAAATGATTTAAACTTAAAGTGCACTTGCTATGCAAAACAGACGACTGAATTGAATGATATACTGTTTTGAGTCGTGCCACTCAATATAACCTTCTTTTTGTCCTTTAGTTTTTTTTTAAATTAATTAATGAAAATGTCGGGGGGGGGGGGGGAAACCCCCGACATTTTTCAGCTATATTTTTACATTATAGTAAAAAAACATCCAAAGGGTTAAAAGGTTTATATTAGCTATACCTCATTGTGAAAGAAGGCAGAGTCTGCTTTTTTCAGATGAGGTATAACAGCATTAACTTTAAACCTTTTTAACCCGACTTTGGATGCTATAAAATAAAATATAGTTAATATAGTTATATAGTTAATATAGTTATATAATATATAGTTAATATAGTTAATAATAGTATAATTAAAAAAAACTAAAGACATTCAGAATCTATTATTGCAGGTTATGAGTTTGGGGCTTTAAGCTTTCAAATAACAAAAAATCCCAAACTAAACTTCGGCTTTAAATGATCGTTTTCACTGCAGTTTTTTTTACCAGGGTCATTTCTAAGATTTATCAGCCAGTAGCATGGGATCATGTAATAGGCTCAGATTGTCAAACTGGAACATTGTAAACGATGCCTTTAATAGGCAGGTTGATGAATACCTCGTTAAGAGGTCCCAAGGAAAGAAACATGCATAGATTTGAATCACGTCACATGTATAAACAGGTCTATTACGGCCAAAAAGTCTGGTCGGGCTTCACAAGAGATGATCGCGGCTGTAAAAGATTCGCTGAGAGCAAATTTGAATAAAAAACTTGATCCCATGAGGCATTGCTACACAAATACATAAAATGCGTAATGTAGTAAAAAGCTATTGAGGCGTAAAAACCAAATGATGTAAACCTTAAAGCTGTAATTTTAGATATTAGATTACAAAAAGAGCAACTGAATGTGATGGTTGATTATATACATATTTGTTAATCAATATCAACACATGTTAAAAGGAACTATAGTAACAATGTGCGAAGCTCGATTTAAGAAAAGCAAACTTGGCTATATGACGGCATTTGATAATAATCTGATGAACAAAGAGAGTAGAAGCAAAATATGTAAGAGATAAAAATCGCACATGAAAATTATTGTCAGCAACCAACAGTCTATGGGAGAAACTGGAATGGTCGTTCAAATGATTCTCACTTTTTAAAAGACATAATGATCGTTTGAAGCTGCAATTTTTTTCTTCAAGGGCTTCATTTGAACCACTTTCAGAGATACTGGTAGCATGGGAAATCGTGGAGTCAGATTTTGTTTTTTAAAGCTGGTAACATTGTTATAGCGATGACTTGAAAGGTATTGGCTACACATTTACCACAGTTAAAAAAAATTGAAGCTACATACTCCCATGCTACCATTGTCTTGATAAGGTCTAAAAATGACGCCACTGAAAAAATGTATTCAAATATAATTATTTTAGTGCTTAAAAAGTGAAAGTCGTAGGTTGATCAGAATCACCTGCCCATGTTTCCTCCGCATAGACTTTATTGTGTGTACACCTAGGCTATTAGAACTCGCACCCGAGTTATAATTATTTATTCATGCATATTTTGCGCATTGCAGTGTAGCTTTCCAAGCTTTTTTTGTATTCTAGGGTTGTTATATTTGTCCATATGAACACTACTATGTAGTTCACGATATCAAGAAATTTGAACAATTTTTTTAAATTGAAGCTCCACAATATTAGCCTATCACTTTAAAGGTTAGTGACATGATTGGAACACTTGAAAATGCCTCAGACGCAATGAGTTAAAAATACACCAACTATACACGTAGCAAGAGTGGATGCTCCTACTGGGAGGATTTGTCTGTAATTTGTTTACTTAAGGAGAATCAAGCAATAAACAAGGAAGTATCTTATATTTTTGCCGGGGACGATAAAAATAAGGCCGCATAGAGAACCACACGCAGGTTTCCGTGTGACGAGTGATGTTGACAGTTGCTTTATTTTAGAATGAGTCAACGTTTGAGCTACAAGATTTTCACAGGAGAATCCTGGCATAGTTTACTTGATTCTAGAGTAGTTTCACCCCAAGTTGATGACTACCCCCAATCCCATGTCATTTACCTTTAAGGTTTATGCAGTGACGATCAAGATCGCGGTCAATACTTCGCCGTGGACGGCTTAAGAGAGAATGAGAAGCACACAATACAGTAGTAAAAATTGGCTCCACATAGAACTATTTTAAATGATAATAGTGGCACTATTAAACGTAAAGTCGAGAACTAAATTTTTAAAGTTGCAACTTGAGAAAAGGAAGTTCGCCATTAATGTGGATAGAATTGAAGTAAACAATGAAGGAAGGTTCATAGAAGAACGTGTGTCTAAATTCATATAATCGTGATGATATTTTTAAAGTGCTATTAAAGCAAACATAGATAGTGTAAAGAATGATAAATTTCATGGAAATTTGGTAATATGCTAGCAAGCCAATTGGCTGTAACGTAACATATTCAATATGAATATGACACATTAGTGGACGCCTGATTTAAAATAAATTGTCAAAACTTTACTATTCTGACATCATATTTCGACAATAACAGCGAGAACCACAAACTTCAGACAGTTATAATGCTTAAAGACAGTTATAACTGGCAATAGAAAGTAGCATGGATAAAAATGCTGCACATTAATTGGATCAGTCGACGAAACACACACACACATCACACACACACCAGCACACATCAACACACACACACACACACACACAACACACACACACACACGACACAACACACACACACACACACACACACACACACACACAACAAACCACACACACACCACACACAGCACACACGGCAGTTTATGGGGGAAAACGGAAGGTTGTTTGAATATTTTTTACTTTCTAGAAAAAGTACTTACACTCGAATCTCTTCAGCGGCAGTATTTTTTTTCAGGCATTCATTTCTAGATTTATAGCAGTATAGCAGTGGGATCATCTATATAGCTCAGAATTGTCCAAAACTGGAAAACATTTGTCAAACGATGCCTTAATAGCAGGTTGATGGAATACCCGTTAAGCTGGTCCACGAAAGAAACATGCATAGATATTGAATTAACTTATAGTAATACCGGCTAATTACAGCCAAAGTCCTTGCTACCTTTAACAATGAAGATCGGCGGCTATAAAGAGTTTCCTGAAGACAAATTTGAATAATACTGATCGACATAAATGGCATGGTTACAAATACAACAAGAATACGTAGGTGACAAAGCTTTTGGGGGTAAAACAATAAAAAATGACTAAAACTTAAAGCCTGCCATTGAGCTATCTGAAAAAGACTACTGAATTGATGATTGATTATAATTTATTTATCAATCTAAACGACATTGAAGACACTACATAACATTGATGGATAAGCCCGATTTTTTAAAAGTCAACTTTGGGCTATCTGACACATTATGATAATATTTGAATGGACAACACGTAGTAGACGCCAAAACTTGGACATTTATGCTGTCATACAGCAAATATGTACAGAGAAAAATCGGCTCATGAATTATTGTCAGCTGCACAATTGACAAACATGAGAATAGTCTATGGGGAAAAAACTGGAATGGTCGTTCATGATTTCTCAACGTTTCAAAAGCACGATATTGATCGTTTTGAACTGCACATTTTTTTCAAGGCTTCATTTTTAAACCTATTCCAGAGCGCACTGGACGCATGGGAAATCATGTAGGCGTAGATTTTTTTTTTTTAAACTGGGAACATTGTTATAACGAATGCCTTTAAGGTTCGTAGTGAGGTATGCAGATCCGGTCAATACTCCCGTGAAGCACTTTGAAAAATGAGAAAAAAAATGAAAAGAATGAAAGATAACTCAACATTTGCTTCCACTAGAACGATTTTGAATAATAATTATGCACTGTTAACGTTTAATAGTCGAATACTAATTTACAAGTTGCACTCAGAAAAGAAGTTCGGCTAATTAATATGGATAGTATTAAGTAAACAATTAAAGGTTACATACGTGTGTCCCCCCCCCCCTTTTAAAAATTTTCCCCCTCCCCCCAAAATATAATCATGATAATACAATTAGTGAATGAAACAATCATAGAATAGTGTGAAATGATCAAAATTTTTTTACGGAAATTGGTAATATGCAGACAATAGCCAATGCTGTAACGTAACATATTCAATATAAAATAAATAATGAAGAATAGGTTGACCTTTCCATGCAGAAACTATCAGGGAACATCAGGGAAACGCTCTCTATCCGCGTTTTTTCCCAGTGTAGGGTTCGATTAAAAAAGACCCGAATTAAAATGTTTTTAAAGTGTATGGATCAGTAACATGTTTCATCTAGCATAACATGAACAAAAGCACTTTGTTTGTCCGATCAGCTTTAATCATGCACACATGTAAGACAGCAAATGTGGAAGCCTGATTAAAATCACTTGTCAAACTTTACTAATCTGGCACACTAATGATAATGTTTTGATTAGAGAAATAACACCGTAGAACACAAATTTTAAAATTATAATTTGGCTTAGCAAAATATGTTATGATAATCGGCACATAAATTTATTGTCGTCGACGAAAATTCAAGAACAAGTTCTGGGGGGGGGAACTTGGAATGGTCGCTCAATAATTTTAATTAACTTCTTAAAAGTACTTTAATGATCGTATTGGACTGCATTTTTTTGGCCACGAATTTTATTTCTAGATTTATCAGCAGGAGCACGGGATCAGTATAAAGCTCAGATTTCAAACTGGAAAATTCAAACGATGGCCTTTAATAGCGGTTGATGGAATACCTCGTAAGAAGGTCCCAATCAGCTGACAGCTAGTTAAGTCATGCCTATACGGCCGAAAAGCTGGTGTAACCCTTTACAATAGTGATTGAAAGACTACAAGAGAATTGCACCAATGTCTCTAGTATGGGGTAACAGTGATATATTGCACATCAAAACTATTATTTTAAAATGTGAAAAACTATGAGGGAATAAAAAAACAATGCTCAAGAAAGACATTCCTCATACATACATCAGTCATGGCCATTCACTCGCGCACCATCATTAAGGTTGAGGTCATAGCGTTAGGGTTAGGGTTTGGGTTTGAGGTTTGGGGTAATGGTTGGGATAGGGTTAGGTGTAAGGTTTGGGTTAGGAATAAAGTGCGAAGTTGATGAGGAATGTCTCCCTCGAGACCAAAGTTGAATAAACACCCGATTGACGTTTATTGTCAATCTGATACAACAAATTATCACAAATTTTGTACTTTTTGGAACATCATTCTACAGTCCAGACATCAAATGTTCTACGTTTTAAAAAATCAAATAGGTCTTTCTGAACAATATAACAATTCGATATTACAACGATTCAACTGAGATATTACAAAAAGAGGCCTGTGCATTTTTTTTTAATTATTTCGCGGCTCAGGTAAATAAATAATACACTTCGAAAAGGGTTCGTTAAGTTTTTATGCCTACGCAACGAAGTTGCCGGAGGCATCATGTTTTCGGGTTGTCCGTCCGTTACCAGTTCTCGTTACCGCGATCAGATTTTGATGTAACTAGGCCCAAGTATGTACTATGAGACAACAATGAACTGATTGGATTTTGGAGTTGAAAGGTCAAAGGTCAAAGGTCACAGGGCCTAAAACATGTCTGAAATTTGCTCGTTACCCTGATAATTCAAGAATGACTGCTCGTTATCACAAATTAAGAACAGTTGGTGGGATTTTGATGTAACTTGGATGAAGTATGTATTATAAGGCACCGATGAACTGTTTAGATTTCGGAGTTCAAAGGTCAAAGGTCAAAGGTCACGAGGCCTGGTAAATGTTTGATTTGGGCTCGTTATCACAATAAATTAAGAACAGCTGGTGGGATTTTGATGTAACTTGGGTGAAATATGTATTACAAGGCACCGATGAACTGATTAGATGTTAGAATTGAAAGGTCAAAGGTCACGTGGCCACATACGGGTGTCTTATACGCGATAACTTAGGAATGGTTTATCGGATATTGATGAAACTTTGGTAGAGTATGTATTGTAAGGCAGCGATTAACTGATGAGATTTCGGAGGTAATAGGTCAAAAGCCAAAGGTCACAAGGATTCCTACATGTTTGATTTGGGCTTGTTTCCATGATAACTCAAGAGCAGCTTACCGGATATCAATGTAACTTGGTTCAAGTATTTAGCATGAAGCACAGATAAACTCATTACATTTCGGAGTTTCAAGGTCATAGGTCAAAGGTCACAAGGGCTTATACAAACCTCATTTGGTCTCATTTTTCCTTCTCCTTTAAAGGCATTGTTTAACAATGTTCCTAGTTAAAGCCTAAGTTTCGTTTTGGGGATTTTTTGTTATTTGAAAGCTTTATGCCCCAAAGTCATAACCCTGCAATAATAGATTCTGAATGTCTTTATGTTTTGTTAATTAGTTAATGAAAAATCTCGGGGGGGGACCCCGAGATTTTCGACTATATTTGATACTATAGCATCCAAAGGGTTAAAAAGGATTTAAGGATACATGTGTTATACCTCATCTGAAAGAGCAGACTCTGCTCTTTCAGATGAGGTAAAGCTCATATAACCTTTTTAACTCTTTAGATGCTATAATGTAAAATATAGCGGAAAATCTCGGGGGTCCCCCCGAGATTTTTCATTAATTAATTTAAAAAAAACCTAAAGACAA
>JZLH01S0404617.1:49891-62564 GCA_001188425.1 Eucidaris tribuloides | reverse complement strand
TTGCACAGGACATGCAGAATTGTGAAGTGGTTTTGGGTCAAATGAGCTTTCAAGCTGACACATGAACATTTCCAATAATCTTCTGCAAATTCAACAGCTGCTACCAATCCATCAGCAATCAAAATGGGCTAAACGCACCCATAGCATTATGACAAGGGGCTATACCAAAACTTCACCATGATGGTAGACTTCGTGGAAGAGGGTGCCCATCTATGTAGCAACACGTTTGGAAAGAACATCGGAAAGGGGAGACAACCACCACCAAAACCAGGAAAGCCTGGAGCACCTAAGAGGACGACTCTAGTTACACAGTGTGGAGAGTCAAACAGCACCCCTCTGAATCCAAAGCTGCCAAGAAGTGTCCATGTTCGGCGTGTTGTTCGGGGTCCTGAATGCAGGTTCTTCGGGCAGAAATCCCGCGATGACAGATTAAAAATAGTGAGACAAGTGAGGATCTGCGATAATTGCTTCGCACTATCCCACACCGCAAGGGGCTGCTCGCAGAAATCTAACTGCAAGGTAGATGGATGTAAATTTTACAAATGGAAACATAATACCCTTCTTCACTTTGATTGGCAGCGACGCAATTATAAGGAGGAAGGGCAACAGAAGGCGACTACTAATTCCAAACAATCAGAGTCGCCTACTCGAAGTCCTTCCGGGACCGGAGCCGGCGACCAACCAAAACCCACAGAGGTGAAGGGTAACTGCCACAGTACCGTGACTACAAACAGGAAGGTTTGCTTAAGGGTTGTGCTGGTGAAAATCCAGAGTGCCAACAAGGAAATTGAAACTTGGGCGCTTTTAGATGAAGGCAGTGACGTCTCCCTCTCCAGCCTGGTCGAAGAGCTAGGACTCAACGGCAAAAGACGTCACTATGAATTGACTACAGTAAACTGACCTTCTGCGAAAGTAAAAGGACTACAAGTAAGTTTCACGGTGAAGAATTTGAACGGTAAGGAAGAAGTCGAAATGCCCTGTGTCTGGACGGTCAACACCTTGCCGATTTCGGACACCATTATTCCAAATGAGGAAGACATCAAATCGTGGGACCATCTTTGTGGAATAGACTTCCCCACAGTAATCAAAGGGGATGTCAAACTCCTAATTGGACTGGATACACCCGAGGCTTTCTGGGTAATGGAACAACGGCTGGGTAGGAGGAAGGAACCGTACGCAGTCCGGTCTCTCCTCGGACGGACTTTGATGGGGCCGACAAGGCAAGGATCCAGACATTCCGAGGCGAATGTACACTTCACACGTACGGAGCGGGTTGACCTACACGAACAACTGGAAAGATTTTGGGAGCTAGACCATCAGATTGGAAAACCCAAAGAACGGGCAGGAGAGTCGGCAGAAGATCGGAAGGCTAAAAGGATCATGGAAGACTCTGCTGAACTCAATAACGGCCATTATGAAGTAGTCAGTAGGACTCCCATGGAAGCATACCCCTGTATACCTGCCAAATAACCGATCGGTAGCACAAGTGCGCCTGAAATACCTGAAGAGTAAATTCCAAAAGGACCAAGAATTCTTCAAGAAGTACCAAGCAACTATAGAAGACTATATCGACAAGGGATATGCTGAAGAGGTTCAGGCAACTAAAGAACGAGACCAGGATGAAAGTGACGAAAAGATAAACGATGAGCATTCCGGTGCAATATGGTACCTCCGGCATCATCCTGTCTATCACCCGCATAAGCCCGACAAATTACGAGTCGTATTTGACTGTGCAGCGCGGTACAAGGGCACATCGCTGAACGAACAACTTCTCAGGGGACCAGACTACATGAACAACGAAATCGAAACATGGACGCTGTTAGATGAAGGAAGTGACATCTCCTTCTAGGCCGGTAAATGGTATCGCAGCGAGTTCTGCAACAGTATGCAAAAGGGAAAGAAGGTCTTGTATAGCTTTTCAACAGCCACCAGACGGTGTCACTGACAACAGACATATGGACAGACCGAACCATGCAAAATTTTCTTGGGGTCACTGTCCACCTGTTTGGAATGAATCCGAAGACCCAGGAACACTGACTCATGCCAGTGCTCTAGACCTGCCAGAGGTTTAAAGGGAGACACTCCAGCAAAGCCATCGCCAGAGCGTTTGATGCAGCAGTCAAAGAATTCAAAATACTTCAGCTCTCTCAATCCAGCCAACGGATTTTATTTCCAGATAGCTATGGAAGAGTAGGCCATACAGGAGATGGCTCTCAGAGTTCAACTGGGTTTATTCATGTTTTAAAGGATGGTGCAGAATGTTTTGAACAACCTTGGTACATTCCAGAATGCTTTGGAGCTTGTACTGGGTGACCTGAAAATGTTGCAAAAATATAATCTATCTTGATGATTGCTCGTTTTCTTTGCCACTTCACAAGACTAGTTAGTGAGATTGAAGATTGTGTCTGAGAGGTTAGTACAACAAGGACTGAGACTGAAGGGGGAAGTGCCATTTCCTTGCGCAAGAAGTTCACAATTTGCGGCATGCAGAGACAGCAGCAGGTATCTCAGTTGACAAAGAGAAAAAAGAGACATTCAACAAATGACTGACCCCGATATCAGTTGCAAACTTTCGATTGTTAATAGGATTAGTATCTCACTACTGGAAGATTGTGGCTGGGTTTGCTCAGATTGCTTCACTAGTATGTCCTTGTTAGGAAGTGTTAGTCTTCATTTAAGAAATCAAAGAAAAAAAATGTGTGATTTAAACTTTTACAGAGCTTGTCTGGTGTGAAGAAGCTGAACTTACATTTAAGACACTTACAGGGTGCATTGACAACAACTCCGGTTGTGAGATACGCACAGTTTCAAGAGTAGTTTGTGGTGGAAGTGGATGCTTTATAGGGAAGATTACAATCTTGTCTCTACCAGAACATAAAGGATGGTAAACTGCATATGTCAGGAAAGAAATTTATTTGTTAAAAGGTAGTGAGATAAACTGAATTTCTTTGAACTTAAAAAGAAAGGTATTTAAAGAAACTGACTGATTGACAGTTCATAGAAAGTCAGACAAAGTAAAAGTAAAATAATTAACAAGACAAAGGCTTGCCTTGGTCAATTTGACTCAGTTATGTGTATGCCACTATGTCGAGCTAGTTTGTAGTATTGTCAGTAAGTTTACGCTATAGCAAATCAAATTAATGGAAATAAATGTAACGGTTTTCCATCTAGATGTGGGTAGACAATATAGTTTACAGTCTGAACGGATTACCACTTTATGCATTCCCACTGGATGTTCCTTCTGCTGTATGGTAGTTAGGCAAAATAACGCTAGTGAGATAAACTGAATCTTCTTGAACGTTAGAAAAGAACGGTATTTAAAGAAACTGAACTGATTGACAGTTCATAGAAAGTCAGACAAAGTAAAAGTAAGAATAATTAACAAGCACAGAAGGCTTGCCTTGGTTAATTTGACTCAGTTGATGGATGCCACTCATGTCGAGCTAGTTGTAGTATTTGGTCAGTAAGCTTTAACGACTATAGAAATCAAATTAATGGAAATAATATGTAACGGTTTTCATCTAGATGTGGGTAGACAATATAGTTTATCAGTCTGAACGGCATTACCACTTTACATGCAATTGCCAGTGATGTCTCTTCTGCTGTACTCGGTAGTTAGGGGCAAAATAAACGGTAGAAGATAAACTGAAATTTCTTTGAACTTAAAAGAGATAAGGTATTTAGAAGGACTGACTGATTGACAGTTTTAGGTCAAGCGAGAAGTAAAGAGTAAAATCAATTAACAAGACAAAGGCTTTGCCTTGGTTAACTTTGACTCAGTTATGTGTAAATGGCCATATGTCGAGGCTAGTTTCTGTATAGTATTCGTCCAGTAAGTTGTTAGGCGCTAATAGCAAATCAAATTAATGGGGAAATAAATGTAAACGGTTTTCCATCTAAATGTGGGTAGAGCAATGATAGTTTACAGTCGTGAACGGATTACCACTTTTTTGCATTCCCGATGTTCCTTTTCGCTGTATGGTAGTTAGGCAAATAACGGTAAGAAATAGAAATATTTTCCTTTCAATAGTGAGGCCAAATTGTGCATATTTTTTCTCTATTTGATTTATTATTCAATATACACCTTAATTTCACTATGTGAATAGCAAAGACTCTTCAGGAAATTCCCCTGCAAAAAAGTCAAGGGTGACACATGCAGCTCTGTAGCAGCATGCCCACCTGTAATGAAAGAGCAGCAAAATGACTCTCTGCCAACATAGTTTGTGGCTTTCAAGAAGTGCCAAGAAATTAGATTCCAAAAACATCTAAAAGAATGCAGGGTTGAGCACCAAGCATTTTATTTTAAAATTGATACTGTGTAGGCAGAAATCAAGTCCCTCTCTTGAAGAAGCTAAAATTAATAACCTGGAGAATCAGCCTCGATGTTTACATGTTTGTCTTTGAATTAACTTTGCTATAAACATCAAACACGATGTCTCTGAATATTTGGCTCGGTTTCGGATGTAGTTGGCATGACATGGACGGTTTTTACACTTTGATTTAAAAATACTGGTGATACTGGTGACTCAGTAATGTAGAATAATGACCGGCTAGTGAGGTGGATGTGTGGTTAACTAGCTCTTGGGAATATCCCAAATTAGCACAAACTGCACACTTTAAGCACAAACTGCACACTTTAAACTTAGTTAAAGGAGCAAAATTATGAGCACTGGAATCACTGAAGGTACCTGCGAGTATAATCTTAAAAAAACAAGCTCGCAAAAGGAGCAAAACGTGGTGGAAACTCTCAAATTACATCGCAAGTTGAAGACGCCACGCCTTCACCAGCTTGCCTTCCCAGCAACCAGGCCGACCCGACATGACCCGTGACAAACCACCAAACTTCCGCCGGACGGCGTACCGACTTTCAGCCTACACCCGATGTCCACCCAAACCCCAACCAAGCCATCTTGTCTGAAATGAAGAAAAATGTTTGAAGACTTTAAAAATGAAGTCAGCAATAAATTGGACCGTGTTATTCTGGATTTGGATACAGTTAAAGGAGATATCACCTCCATGAAATCCACCATGCATGATTTAGAAACATCTGTGATGGTAACATCAGCGAGAATTTCAACCGTGGAGACCTATAAAATCCCCAACATTGAACGTCGCCTGCAGGAAATGAGAGCAGAGTTTGAGGACAAACTTTTGTGTCAGGATTTGCACCACCGAAAGCAAAATTTACTTCTGTATGGAATCTCCACCCAGCCCAACGAAAATGTGTACACGGCAGCAGTTAAGTCTTTTGCTCAGTTATTGAAGATTCCCATGGATGAAGTGGTCAAAATACCCGTAGTGAATATTCACCGCCTGCCCACCAAGAAACCTGTCGCCGGCGCCAGCAATGCCCCGGAACCCCCGGACCCTATCATAGTTCATTTTGTGAGGGTGAGTGACCGTGAACGTATTCTTCAAGCACTTGAACAACCTCGACACCCTCGTAACACCAGCGAGACCATCCCGGCAGGAGAAAATAATAACTTTAATTGCAATTGATAGAAATCACCCTGGTAACCAGTGCTACATGTAGTTCTATTTCATCATATTTTCTTCTTTTGACAGGTAATCATCAAACGGCGGAGGCGGAGGCTAACCAGTGTGGACACAGGACTTCTAGCAGATGTGCAGGGAAGGTACATTTAAACTATAAACAATTCACAGTGGACCCCAATTACCACAGAAAAGAAAGTGTTTCACCACAGGAGCGTGTTCAACTTTGAAATTGTATGAATTGGTGTTTATAGACTTCAAAATTGTAGCCGAAAATTTGTTTATTAATGTCCATTACACCAAGGAATTGTAGAACAAAAAAGCGTATGATACTTGGCATGATGCAAGTGATATAGTAAACATTCCAGATTGTTTCATTCATACTACCCAAGAGGATAGATAAGAAAGTAGGCTCTGTAGTTCAAATTGAGATTCCTATCTCCAAGGGGCTATATCATGAAATTTCATCGCTTGGTAGAAAGGGGAAAAAGGGTCTTTCTTTGCCGCTAACTTTAGCTGCTTTCAATGACCTGCTCAGTGAAGGTTGGTGTGTCAGGATTTTCAACTCACAGAGGGACTTTCCTTCCGTAGAGCCCAGGACCTTGTCATTTTGGATCAGTAAAAGAAGGAGCCCTGAAGACTAACAACACGGAACCATCAGACTTGTTCACCGAGGCTTCAGATTTCACCTAAAATTTGCATGTAATGTCAGCAACAAGTATAATTTTCAGCAGTTTGTAATACAAAGATCATGATGATAAAAAGCTTTGTATGCCAATATTGTTTGTTATTAATGTCTTGACATTGACTGTTTGATAATAGCTGTTTCAGGTAATTAACATGCTGAGGCAACATTTTTCCACTAGTGATTTTCTTAACTGCTCATTTTTTTTTACAGAACTTGAAACAAAATCAGCTTTAAGAAAAACGAGACTGCAGTTGACTTCTAAGATTGAAAATTCAAAGGTATTTGTCATCATGGATATTCAAAATAGTTTACTTATGTTCCTTCTATTGTTTACTGTAATATTTGCTCCAGTTCGTGCCATAAACAAAAATGGTGACAGTTTACCACATGTAGTTCAAATTGATGTAAAAGATAATTTTATTCCATTTGATAAAGGACATTGATGGGCAGCCCGGTATAGCTTTGGATATGAGCTGCATCAAGGGATTATCACATCAAGTATCAAGCCTTCCCCAAATAATGTGCACACTGTTATAACAAGGATTGTATCTCGCCATCATATTTCACTTGACACAGTGGATTTGAATTACAAGTATCTCAAACCACTTAAAAATAAACTGTACAGGCTGTGACAATCCTGGAAAAAACAAAAGGGGTCACATGGAAGAGAAAAAATATAAGACAAACTTCAAAATCAACATAATCAACATTATGTTGTCAAGACTATCCACAAAACTGGGTCCCCTACTTAAAGGAAGTTAGAACAGGAATTGGAATCGTCAAATGCAAAAGTATGGAAATTAACAGATTACATGGATGAAACAAAATCTAACTTGGCTAGATGTAAAGAAGATGTGCATGAATCTCAACGAAAAGTTGATTGATTGTCAGCTCCAGACAAAGCGAAAAACAGGGAGGGAGAGAACAAAGGGTAAGAAAGTGTATAGTAGAAGTCAAACTTGGTGCCACAGACTGAAGAAACTCAATGCAGTGAAAGATTATGTTGGCAATGATAGTAAAACATGATTTGATTAGCGTTGAATTAAGAGACCTGCACAATGCATGCATTAGTGCATTCAAGGGTCAGCTGTCAGTGAGTGTACACAAACTTGAACCCTTCACAAAATGCAACATTCATGGCTAAAGATTTCCATATGAAAAATATACTGCATAAGAAAGGGCCAAAATGTACCAGTTTCACAATCAA
Organism: Eucidaris tribuloides; assembly: GCA_001188425.1. Classification (NCBI taxonomy): domain Eukaryota; kingdom Metazoa; phylum Echinodermata; class Echinoidea; order Cidaroida; family Cidaridae; genus Eucidaris; species Eucidaris tribuloides. Next base: position 55,176 of record JZLH01S0404617.1, on the reverse strand, counting down.
TGTGTGAGAGTCGGTAGCCCTGCAGGGTGAACATGTTCACCTTCATGCTGTAGCTTGTCCTGGTATTACAAACAGAAATTTCTCAACTGACATACCCACTCTTTTCATGTCATCTACATGCTTGGCACAGACACTTTAGTACCTCAGAAAGTGTTAACATTGGGTAAAAAAGGAAATAGGAAATGTTCCATTGTCCTTTTACTCATCATACTATCTGGAGACTGTGAACGTAACCCTGGCCCCATTAAGTTTCTCAATGGAACCTGTCACAGAGCTGTAGTGAAAAATCACTGAGCAGTTCTTTGCGATTCATCTCAAAGTTGGTTCCATATTAAAGGGCATTGACATGATTGGGAGAAGTCAAAAAATGCCTCAAGAACCAACTGAGTTGAAACATACACCAATGCATACACTGCCCCAAGTGTATTTTCAGGCTGGAAGGATTTGTTTAAATTTGTTCACTTGAGGAGGGACAAGCATGAATTTACCAGTACTGAATTAATCTCCGGCCCTGAGAAAAACTGATCCTGTAGAAAGCTATACAACAAATTTCACCATCACAGCATTTCTGATGAGAATTATACAACAAAAAGGAAATGGATGACTATGAAATTTTCACAACAGAAACTTTAAAGAGTATATTCAATTCTGGAAACACTGTGTCCTATATTGCCAATTCTCTTCAATATATTTATATAATTCATTTACGATATCATGTATAAATATATATATAATTTCTTCATTTATTCCAATTAATCTACCATAGAAACAGCCATCATCATAAATCTCTTGACAGTTTCGAGAACTGCCTCAGCAGGGCGTCGGCAGCCATCCCTGAGGTGCACCTCCCGGCCATCACGTCCTCCTCCCACCGTCGTATAGGCCCCCTCAGGTCCCCCTCCTCCCTGAAGCTCTCCATGATGCGGTCCTGGATGTGCTGCCACATCCAGACGCGACGCTGGAGCTGCCGCTTCCGGACGAACTCCCCGCCCCGGTCATGATGTCCCTGTACTCCAGCATGGTGTCCCAGGCCTTGTCCAGGCCGTCGCCGGTCTTAGACGAGACCTGCTTGACCTGCAAACAGAAGTGACATAGATGTTATTACGAGATCAATTCCATCTCGTCCTTTCAAAATAAAAGTGACAGTAAAGCACCCCCATAGGGCCAGTGATTTTCCGTTTCAAGAAAAGGCCTTTTCCGTTTCCAAAAATCTGAAATTCCGTTTCAACTTGTCTGAAAAATGGAAATTCCGTTTTACCATAGACTTTGTACACATGAAAAAAATTACAATTCCGTTTACATAAAACTTTACACAAATATTTCTTGCTGTTTCTGTATTTTTGTGTTAACTTTGTCTTAATTTTTGTTCAGAATTTTGTGTTTTTCCCTTTCTGGTTCAGTGATTTTCGTTTCGTTTTGCACAAACTCATTTTCCGTTTCAAGTTGTGATTTCCGGAATACTCGTCCGTTTTCGTTATCGCGGAAAATCACTGTCCCTACCAACAAATTTAGCCTGGTTAGAAACATGTTGAAACATGATTGTCATCTGTAGAAACATGTGAAATTGATGTCATAGATGCCATTCAGGCAGTGCATATTTTTAGTAAATGGTAAAAAATGAAATTTTCTGTCATTTCATTTTTCAAATTAGTGTTGTAGTGGTCATAACTGGTTATTCGACCAATTTTTTGATATTCTTTTGAAAACAAAGCACCCTCACACAGCAATCGGAACAAAACAGCAAAATGTATAGGTGGCTGCAACTGGAAATTTAGCAGTACGGCACAGCAAATAGTGTACAAGTTATGACAGATTGCGGAAAATTTGTCTTATTACCAAAAAATATACTCTAGCTTTAAGCCATTGTCTCCTTGAAAAAATTAAAGTGACAATTACATGTACATTTGGTCACTATGTGGTAAATATGTTGAATACATGTACCAATGAACTACTATTCTTTCCACTTGATTATGCTGCAAGCCCTTTGTCGCCCAGCTTGGGAAAAAGGTGTTAGTTCTCAGCAGAAGGGCACCTACATCAAATTGCCTTTGACATAAAAATCATTGGGTTATTTTACATAAAAATTACAGTATTGTGATCTTTTTAGATCCTTTTGTCTGTTAGGGTCAAATATCAAGTAAATCAATGACTTTCAAGGTAGAGGCAATTTAAGGTTAACATCGTCCTGCTTAGAGCTTATGCTAACGACCTTTTACCACCCAGGTGACAACTTGTTTTATTAGCCAAGTCTGAATGGCAAATTTTGTAATAATTTCCACAAATTTACTGTAATTTCATTCTTGTGATCCTTCCAATTCAGATGTTAAATGGTTCATTTTCATATGTTAATAATCTTATCCTGCAGAAACAATTAACCCACTGGAGATGATTAATTTCAATATATATTCTCCATAGACTCCAGCCCAAGATATCACATTCTTAATCTCCACCAGGTTAATGCCAGATTATCAACTTCGAAGACCTCAATACCTTACCTTTGGAGACCAGAGCGGAGAGCGTTTGTACATCAGCTTGACGGTGCTGGTGTATTCACTGCGTATCCTTCTGGCCGGGACCAGTAGCTCCCCGTCTGCCTTGTTAATGAGGATGAAGTCCGCCCTCTCCACGATCCCTTTCTTCAGACCCTGGAGTTCATCGCCCCCTGCTGGCGGGATCAGGAGAACCAGCATGTCCACCATGTCGGCTACGACGTACTCCGACTGACCGACACCTGTGAAGTTGGAAATGCATTATTCAAATTCGGTTATACTCAACTGGCAAGTGCCTGCCAAGTTATGTAATAATACATTTAATACATTTTACAAATTCTAATAATAATTACATCTTATTTACCCAGGGTAGCATCTTTAATGATAAACATTGTTCTCCAACAGAGTCCTGCATTTATTGTTACCCCAGTTTCTACCAGGGACCGGTTGCACGAAAGCCTGACATCCCATCTTCACCGACAACTCCAGGGTTAAGTGAAAATGCGTTTCATGAAACCCTGACATCGTAACTCCAGTGACAAAAGTTATGACAACTCCGGAGCAGTCATAAATCAGACGCCACCTACAGTTACACTATGCACATGCCATTTCAAGAATCCACAAATTGTCAAATACAACCGGCAAAATTAGTAATTTTACAATAATAAAACCCTTGAAATCATGCTATTAAATGTTTAAACGATATTTAAATTTGACATTTATCCTAAACATGTCTTAAGATATCAGTGATAAGTTTCTTAAATCTGTATCACATAATTGTTATTAGAGTGGTTAGAAATCATTGTTATAAGCATCTGTCATTAAATAATAAACATTTTGTGTTACACAACTTGAATAAACATTTCAATACTCTATTACATAAAGATAGAATTAATATGAAAGAACAAAAGAACACACAAAATAAATACAGACATGAAAAGGACCAAATAAAAACAGTGCAGTGAATGAAGCTGCAAAATTAATTAATGCAGTTACGGTATCCTTGCAGGGTCATTATTTTATTGATCATGTGCTATCTAGTTGACGATAAAATTGATACTTAAGAGTTATTAAGAGTGTATTGTTTGTAATTATGTGATGGTTTATGTTGATAAAAATACGTTCCTAATAATTTCAATGAAATATTTGTGCGTAATTTCAGTTGACGCTGGAATAGCATGTTACAAAATGTCGCAAGTTATCATACCGTTTATGACAAAGACTGGTTTACTATCGATTCCGCTTGGAGTTGGAGATGTCATGGTTTTGTGAAATGCAAATAGTTGTCCGTCATATCTCCAGACATCAGTGACAAATATAGCACTGGAGATATGACGGTTTTGTGCAACCGGCCCCAGGTCACTACAGTATTTCACTCATAAGTGTGGAGCAGCAATGTGGATAACTAAGTGCTGAGCAGCAATGAGGACAAATTGCCTCAAACCCAGCATCTCAGCTCTTATGAAGAGCTCCAAACAATTGTTCAATGTCTATTGTAACTAACTTTAAAAGCAAGTGAAATGCAATCAGTAGCTATGCCTCCACTCTCCCTCTCAAATTCAGCACCCAACGAAACACCTTTGTGGTCCTACATTAAATTTTCCTTCATTCCTTTTACCTACAGTATCACCTGAATTAGAGCAAGAAATGACATTTGACCTCAAAATTTAACCAGTCCATCTGCTTCTGTTTACAAGATATGGTACCAACAGTACGGTTTGCATTGTAGAAGACCAGAAGTACATGTGACATATGACACTTGATTTTACTATCTTGTCTAATGATAACAACATTAACTAGTTCTCCACTCCAAATGCTACTAAGCTGCACAATCTGTATAAAACATGCTTCAAATCCAAGAGTGATTTATACTATTAAATGTTGACAGATGTTTACTAAGTTTGTGTACCACAAGTATCTATCTTTCAAACATCAAAGCATTTCAGAAAGGTTAAAGGAGCAATTTTGATTCCCCACCCTTAAAAACATGTATGTACATACATATATATAAACATACTGACCAATAGTTTCCACCAAGATGATATCATATCCCGACGCTTCGCACAGTAGGATGGTATCATTGGTGTTTCGGGTGACTCCACCCAGTGTACCAGAAGACGGAGATGCCCTGATGTAGGCATTGGGGTCACGAGATAACTCTGTCATCCTGGTCTTATCACCCAACAAGGATCCTAGAAAACAGTGAAACAAAAAATAGACAACATTTTTTGTGTGTTCTAAAAAATATTTCCAGATATATACAATAGTCTGTGTTTTTAGAGACAATTTTGTTCACATATTCTTGATGTTGGTGAAAGTTTTGTGTAATATTGCTGATATTCTGTATACTACTGTATACGCTGAATATTTTGCATTGGTTTTATTTTCATGAATGTTGTGACTAAACAACTGCAAAAATATTTACTTCCTTATATACCTGTACAAAGTGAATGCAATAAAATCATGAAAATAAACTCTTGAAAATTCCCTGTTTTGAAGCAAAATCATGAAAATTTATGTACGCAAAATAAATTGCGTATTCAGTATAATACAGCTGCTTGTGATCACGTATTAATACCTGAAATTGATAATCCTTATCCACTGGGTGATATGATTCATACTTGTTGTTCATCAATTCTGCAGTAGTGTTCAGGGAATTTTCAGCAGTCTGCACATTTTCACAAACACATGATGGAATTTGTAATTACTAGGATTTGCTAAAACCACATGGATTGGGAGTGGATTAGCATAGATACTTTTAAAGCTGAGTTACTGATATCACAATATCAATAGCAC
>JZLH01S0404617.1:22465-33102 GCA_001188425.1 Eucidaris tribuloides | reverse complement strand
GGCATGCAAAATTGGGAAAGACTTCCTTTGAGCACCCCACCCTCCCCTTTAAAATCGCATAATAAGACATTCACGTGATTTTTAATTTATTCCTGACACTAACACTAACCCTACCCTAACCCTAACCCTACCCTAACCCTAGTTCACGCTTCACTTTCTTTTTTATTTTTAGCTTTTTTCACGGGGTCCGGTCCGGTTTCGAACCCACGACACATGTCTTGACTTACCTGCGCCCTACGCCGCACGCCACAAGCGATTGCTGGCAGTTCAGGCTTTCTCAATATATTTATCCAAGATACAGACTGTCATGGTTTCACCGTTGGTGGCACTATGTCAAAATCGGCCAAATTTATTGCTTTAATTTACTGACCGAATAAATCGCGGTGCAGTGGAGGTGGACTCCTTCAAAATGACCGAATTTTTGTGAAATTCTTCCTTTAACATCGTTATTTTCCAGATTTCTGAGGTCTAGTAAGTGAAGGTATCTGTAAGGTATCACTTGATATTGTTGATTTTCATTATATTTTGCAATTTATTACCATTTTAGAGGGGGGTGCCCAAAGGAAGTCTTCCCCAAAATTGTTTGAAATCAATCTCATTTTGTAAATAAAAAATGTGGAAAAATGGGTGACATTGACATTGTGGGAGAAAAATTCAAAGGATGTTTTCATAGCAGGTAAGGTAACAAGCTTTTCCTAATGTATGGTAAGTACTATTCTTAAAACACCATATTCCATAAAAATTTATGCCTGTGTCAAACAACAGTGCAAACAACTGTTAGCGCAAACACTCACAAAAGCGACAGTGTTTATTGTGCAGAATGCACCTTTGTACACATTTATAGCCAATTCTGTAATGAATTACAGTTCGGCCTCGGTTATACGGCCATCGATTATACGGAGATCTCTGTTATCCGGACAATGGACTTATCAGTCATTGCCTGTAATTGATACACCATTATCAGAATTGTACACAGAAATCAGCTTGTTATCAGGAACAGTAAATAAAGTGTTGCATGTGTGTGGTCTGTTGCAATTTGTGCATGGTATTTGGGTTGTTTATACAACAACTTATGGCATGTATTACCTCACCCTATGATTAGCCTATACTTTGTTTGTACATTCTCTCTCTTATCTGGCCATATCACTTATCCGGATGGCTGCTGGTCCCAATGTGGCCGGTTAATCGAGTCCGAACTGTACAAACTTAACAATCACTTTTATGATCGTTCATGCTAGTGATTGTTTGCAATGCTATTTGAAGCAAGACATGAATTTTATGAATAGAACATTAGGCAGGTTTTATTTGTTACCTTTCAGCCTAAAATGTCCTTTGAATTAGGGCTGGCTGATGTTTAGATAATATTGAAATTACACGATGTTGAAAAAATATCGTCTACATGATAATGATCTCATGATTATTTCAAAATATCGCCAGAGGTACGATATGACCAAAAATACCATCGATTATGAAAACCTAATGGGGTAAATGCATGCACTGTAGTGGGAGGGACCAAAAAATCCGTAGCTATGAATGAATACTCTGCACACGAGTGCTACTGTCTGTAGACAGGGAAGTGGGGGACAGAAGAGACACCTCCATTCTCTTCAGCTATCAAACTTGTGGTATTGAAAGCGGTAGAGCATTTTGTATAACTATCAACAATCATAACTCCTCTATCAACACGCTGCCCACCAAAAATGTAAACAATCAGCACCATGAATCTCCTGATCTAGTTACAAGAGGGTCTACAGAAAGCAACATTGTTTTGACTACACTTTGATAACAGCCCTACAGGGCTGCAAGTTCAGCCTAAAATAAATTTATCTTCTTCATCACAAATCTGTTTTTCAACTCTGGCGATAAATTGTGTTATCGACGATGTTCTTTCCACGATAATCGAATGAGGTTCAGATCAAATTTCACCACCCCTACTTTGAATCTTTACTTGCTGCAAAATTAACTTACTGATCTATAGGTATATCTTGGTGGCAACCTTAGCACGACTTCAGGTTGGATGACAAGTGCTCGTACCTGTGCATGATAGCTCAATCAATGATCAATAAGGCATAAGGGAAATTTTGAAAATCGGGTCGGTCGGTCGGTTGGTTTTTTATTTATTTTTCATTTTATTTTTATTTTTTACCAAAGCAAAAACCGGATGTAACCAATACACATGTACGTAGTGTATTGTGCAAGTATATGTAGGACAAAAATGTGCAAGAGTTGAGTTGCCAGATATTTTTTATGGGTCTTTTAAATGGGCAAAAAAGTGCTGTTTTAAGTCATTGAATAGGAATTTTCGTAAATTCTTTGCTCAAATCTGATATTTTCTCCCCAAAATGGTGAGTTTGTATATTTTGGGTCTGCTTAAAATTTTTTTTTTAAATCGCGACCCTGATTTTTCGCATTTTACGGTCGGTCGCTGGAGGGCAACATAATTTTTTTTTAGGCCTAATATTGATGTTGAAAAAATATTGAGTAGGCCTACACAATAATGACCTCATTATTGTTTCAAAATATCGCAGGAGGCACGATATGGCAAAAAATATCATCGATTATGAAAACCTAATGGGGCAAATGCATGCACTGCAGTGGGAGGCGTCAACAAATCACCATAATTGCTATGAATATTCTGCACACGAGTGCTACTGCCTGTACAGGGAGGTGGGAATGAAACAGAGACCTCCATGCTTTTCAGCTATCAAACTTTTGGTGTCAGGAGCAGTAGTGCATTTAATGTAACTGTCAACAATCTTTGTCAACAAACTGTCCATCAAAAATGCTAGGATCTGCACCATGAATATGATCTAGTTACAAGAGGGTCTACACAAAGTAACATTGTTTTGACCACGTTTTGATAACATCCCTACAGGGTGCACTCTCAATTTAACCCTACAATGGATTTATCTTATTCATCAAAAGTATATTTTTCAACTTATAGGCCATAAGTCGTGTTATCAATGATGTTTTTTCCACGATACTTGAATGAGGTTTAGATCAAATTTTGCCAGCTCTAGTGATTTCTACGGTGTGGTGTGGATAACTGGTGAGGGGTGTATTATATTGTGATAAGGGATGTATGATTTACTGTCTGTAACTGTGGGGTAGTACAGTATCTTTTGCTCTTCATGATCCCATAGTTCTATGGTTGCTCTAATATGTTATTCTTTCAATTAACCCCCCCCCCCAAAAAAAAAAAAACAACAACCCCAAAACAAAATATGTGCAATGTCTTAGCAGTTGGCAATATGAATTACAGTGTTTACTAATTACTGGTAGTACATGTATATACAGTGTGTATCAAAAAAAGTAGACACGTAGAAAAACGTATTACTCAAAAATTTCTTGATCTAGAGATTATTTTTTGATATGAATATTTTACCTTGGACCTAAGCTATCTCATGACACTATTGGTATTGAAAGTATTTCATGCATGAGTGAGCACAACCCGCTTTTGTTCAAGTAGTCAAAAATGTATTTGCACACAAAATTGTGTTCTTATAATCAATGTTTAATGACTCATAGACCGGTGCTGCAGAATCTCTCAACTGATTTGCACAAGTATTCAATCCTCATCATGCCCAGAGAAGAGTCAATATCAATTTTGTGGCAAAAAAGACAAAAATGAAGCAAGATGAAAATGTGAGGTGAAAAAAAGTGTTTTCTTCTTTTTAGGGGGTGGGGATGGGTTGTATCTGAATCATTGCTTCATTTTGTCTTTCTTGTCACAGAATTGGTATTACCTCTTTTCTGAAGCAATGATTCCGATATACCCCCTAAGAAAGAAAAAAAAGTCATGCAAGATGAACTGTGATTTGAAAAAAAAATTACATTTTCTTCTTTTTTAGGGAGTGGGGGTGGGTTGTATCTGAATTATTGTTTCATTTTTGCTTCTATTTTTAATCCTCAGCATGTAGAGACAGTGATTTTCCGTTTCAAAAAATGTTTTTTTCCGTTTCTGAAAACCTGTAATTCCATTTCAACTCGATCTAAAAATGGAAATTCCGTTTTGTCATAGAAAATGTACACAGCAAAAACATGAATTCCGTTTTGCAGAGGTGAATTCCATGAATTTTTACATGAAAAGTATAAGAACCAAACGGATTTTCCGTTTGATTTACCCATAAAACGGAAAATCACTGTCCCTAAGCATGCTCAGAAAAGAGGTAATATCAATTCTGTGACAAGAAAGACAAAATGAAGCAATGATTCAGATACAACCCATCCCCCACCCCCTGAAAAAGAAGAAAACACTTTTTTTTCACCTCACATTTTCATCTTGCTTCATTTTTGTCTTTTTGTCACAAAATTTATATTAACTCTTCTCTAAGCATGCTGAGGATTGAATTCTTGTGCAAATCAGTTGAGAGCTTCTGCAGCACCGGTCTATGAGTCATTAAACATTGACTATAAGAACACAATTCTGTGCGCAAATGCTTTTTTGGCCGATTGCATAAAAGCGGGTTGTGCTCACTCATGCGTGCAATACTTTAAATATCAACAGTGTCATCAGATAGCCTGTTCCAAGATAAAATGTTCAAATCAAAAAATAATCTCAAAATCACGAAAACTTTTTAAAATTATTTTTTTTCTAAGTGTCTACTTTTTTTTTGATACACACTGTATAGTACCTTGGACAGTCACACCCAATATATACTATGTAATTGATAGTATTTTGTAATTATAAAATCAAATAATTCTGAATAATTAAATGTTTAATTGTAATTATGGTTGGTCTGTAAATTTTTGTAACAGAAAGTAAGATGTATTTCACCAAAGTTCTCAAGTCATGTGCATGTACAATACAATGAAAACTTATACTCCACTTCGGAAACTGATTCAGTCTAATGTGTCTTTTTTTCCTTTAAGAAATATGAGTTCCAAGTGGAAATGACATGCTCTGGCTGTTCAGGTGCAGTTGAACGAGTCCTTGGTCGTCTGGAAGGCAAGTGTACATGTAGTTCTTTGCAACAATTCTTGTTTATTTTTTTCCCAACAGAAAATGTAAGAAGAAATCTATACTTTCTACTGTGTGAAAAGATGTCCCAATAAACTTAAACATGAGAGTTAGATCTGGCAGGTAACTAACTGTTAGGCTGTAGCTAGGCCCAGGGGCATTGATCCTTGCATGGGGGGTGGGGGTGGGCTGCCCCACCCCCATGAAAATATTTTGACAACTTGAAAAAAATCTTAAAATGAAATACAAAGATGCATTTAAAAGTCAGTGCAAAGCAGAAAATTTTTGATATTATTTTTACTTTTGCCCCCACCCCCCATCCAAAAAAGAAAAAATGGATCAATACCCCTGGCTAGGACTTTCTACTAGTAAGCGGAGGCCGAAGTCAGAAATGAGGGTTCGTTTTCACCCCCCTCGTACAAAACTAATAGACAGTTTTTTTCAAGTATAGCATTAACAAACAGGATATTCAAAGGTTACTCAAAAAATTGTTGCGAACACCGCTAAATCCAACGATGGGTCAAATGGCCGCCATTGGATAATGTTCAAGTTTTTAAGATAAAATTTATTGAAGGCCAATCTTAGAAAGGTGGTGTCATTTTACAGCAAATAATTCCTAACAATTGATACCACAACTTAACATTTAGGGTGATTTCATTGTGATTTTTGCAGTTCAAAAACCTTGCGATTTTTTACATTTTTCCCAAAAATCTTGAAATATATAGGAAGCATATTTTCTCATTAAATCAGGCGCATTTCATGAACAACATCGATGCCTACTTTTCCAGAATTTGCCCAAATGTGTGAACAACATTGTGTGAAAATTAGAAGTCAATTCCGTATTGGATCAAAAGTTTTAAGGTCACAATCCTGATAAATTTCATATTTACTTTTGAGCAGGTTTTGCAGTACATGTGTTATTACTAGTCTCAATTCCAGACTGCCACTTTTTTCTCCTATACGTAGCCAGTACTGTCCAAAGCACCCACACCAGTGACCTCAGTTGCAGGTTTATTCCTTGAAGACTAATGTGAGTCGAAAGCAGTTGGACTGAGAATACACACTTTCCTATCATATAGGATAGGTGCCTCTAAAGGTCTAGAGCAAGACTAGTCGTATATTGTATTCCCATGACTGACATGTGCTTATAGGTAAGCGGCGAAGGCAAAAAGCGGGCTTATTTCAGAAGTTTAATCCCCCCCCCCCCCCCCCCGCCGACTGCGATTATGGCTTAGATGATACCTTATACTTTTAAAGTTAATTTTCTTGAATTTTCAAAAGTTAGAATATTTGCCGTAACGAGTAGCATCACCATGAAACCAGTGATAGACCACGCCCCTTTTTGTACAGAAACACAAAATTTTACACTATGAATAATTTACATGAATTATCGTTTCGGTTAATTAAGTACCATTTTGGGGTATGAAACCGACTAATTTATGTCAAGATGAAATGTCCTGGATAACAAGCATAAATATTTATGCTAATCTTATGTTGCCTAAGCAACATCATTTTCCCTAGCAACCATTTTCAATCATGCAAAATTGGGTAATTTCCATTTGAATGAGAGATTTTCTGTTTTGTAACAAGTAAACTAAATAGCTCGGATAAAAAACAATATAAATACTTCATGACTACGAATATCATTGATTTGATACTTAAGTGATGTCAGAGTTGGAATAACCAATAGCAACCGCAACATGTTACAAGAAAATTTGTTATTACCACACTAAATTAACCTTCCACACCTTAAAAATGTAATTTTATGGCATAAATTACTATAGGAGTCTAGGACCGAGCGGTATTAGTCATTTAATTACTTCGTGAGTGAGAAGGTTCATTATTCATACTGAAAAGACAAATAATGACATTAATCTTTAAACCTACAAAATCTATAGCAACCTGAAGTTTTCTTAATTTACATGTAGACGACATAGTTGCCTAGCCCAACAAAAACTTTGTCCGGCAACATACTTTTTGGTATTTTTGTGTTATAATAGGACACTCGGATACTTGATAATTAGATTTTTTTTGTGGGAAGGTATGAAAGTCTTATCTTATCTCAGAATTTTGGCTGAATCCGATGAAAGCAATGCTTACTGGCCCCATTCACGATGACCTTTATAGAGTTTTGAAGCCATTTTGAGGCCAAAAACAAAATAATTTTAATTACTTTTTGGTAAGAGGCAGATTTTTTTGGGGTTAAAACTGATTAAATAGTAAAGGTAGCAACATTTCATTCAACATGGGTAAACGAGGGAATTATGATTACCAATGCAAAAAAATCTTTTGTACCTCAATTTTAAAATTGGCAAATTTTGCCTTAAGGACACTACTATAAACTAGTGTGGAGCCTTATTTAAAAAGATTGGTGCAAACCTTGCTTTCTGAATATCTGGTAGTGTTTGGATGGACAATAACACCTGTAGAACACAAAAAGTTTGGACAGATTATTGCTGTCACTAAGTACAATATCTGCAGGATTCAAATACGGCACATTAACTTTCCTATCGAGCGATAGGAAATTCCTGCCAACACAGCAGTACTATGGGGGAAAGCTGGAATGGTCTTCTGCAATGATTTTACTTGTTTAAAGCACGTACTGATCTGTTTATAAACTGCAATTTTTTCATGAGCTTCATTTTTAAGCACATGTTCAAGTAGGACAGGTAGCATGGGGGAATCATGAGCCCTCAGATTTTTTAACTGCGAAACCACTGTTATACAGTGGCTGTTAAAAGATGTCAATTTGATCATTTTTGGCCTAAAAAAGAAAAAAGAATTTGATACTGTAAGTTCAGTATTGGGATGGGCCAAAATTTTGACAATTCATGTTGAGAAAATTGCCATCTATCTGAGCAAACATGATCATTGTTCTCAAAGTTTTTGTTTTGGCCGTTGGATTGATTTTTGCGCTTTAGAAAAACAATTACCTAGCACTGTCATGCGAAGTCAATAAATACTAATTCCCTCGAACATGCATTTTAACCCAAAATGGACCTAAAATTTAATTTTTTTCTAAGGCTAAAAACAATCAAACGGCCAAAACGGAAACTTTGAGAACAATGATCATGTTTTGCCTAGATATAGATGCAATTTTCCTCTACAGAAATTGTCAAAATTTTGGAACCAACACTGACTTACAGATCAAATTCTTTTTCTTTTTTACCAAAAATGATAAAATTTGACATTTTTAAGGGAAAAACTGCCCATTTTAAAATGAGGTACAAAAGATTGTTCTTCATCGTAATCAGCATCCTCTTACTATGTTATGACTGTTTGCACTTACATTTAGTACAGTTTTAACCCCCAAATCTGCTTCTTACCAAAAAAAATTAAATTATTTGTTTTTGCTCTCAAATGGCCTCAAAAGCTCAATAAAGGTGCATGAACTTGGGCCCAATTAGAGATGCTTTTCATCGGATTCAGCCACAAAAATTCATAGCATAGGATAAAGACTTTCACACGCTTCCCCAGAAACAAAAAATCTTAAGTAATATCAAGTTATCTCCAGTGTTACATGTTAAATACCATAAAAGTGTTGTGCTAGACAAAGTTTTGTTGCTAGGCAAACCATGTGGTCTACATGTAAAGCATAAAGAATACTTCAGGTTGCTATGGTGATTTTTAAGCGTTAAAGATTAATGACATATGTTGTCTTTTCAGTTAACTAATGAGCCTTTTTTCTTCAACCCTCAAGTAATAAGATGACTAATACCAAGCTCCGGGTCCTGACTCCTAAGTATTATTGCAATAAAAATTAAATTTTTAAGGTGCTGAAAGGTTAATTTTATAGTGTAGTATAAAAATTTCTTTGCGTAATATGTTGCGGTTGCTATGGTTATTTTCCAACATCTGACATCACTTAAGTATCAAATCAATGATTTGTTTTTTTTTTTTTTTTTTTTTTTTTTTTTTTGTTTTTTTTTTTTTTTTTTTTTTTTTTTTTTTTTTTTTTTTTTTTTTTTTTCTAGCTAATGAAGGTATTTAGTATTGTTTTTTATATAGCTTACTAGTTACAAACAGAAAATCTCAGGTCAAAATTGGACAATTCACCCATCTTGGTGCATTGAGTGAAATGGTGAAGCGGAAAATGATGTTTGCTTGGGCAACAAGATTAGATGAAATATTTTTATGCGTGGTTATGCAGGACATTGTCCATCTTGACATAAATAGTGGGTTATCATACCCAAAATGGTACATTAATAACCAAACGATTAAAACTACATGTAAATTTTCATAAGTACAAGTAGGTTATTTTGGTACGAAAAGCGGGTTGGGTGACAGGGTTTGTGCGTCTAATTCAAAGTGGTTTCCCATGGCTGATGCTACATGTTGACGGCAAATAATATGCTTAATTTTGAAAATTCAGAACATTACTTTAAAAAATAAGGTGATAATCTAGCCATAATCACAGTTTGGGGCGGGGGGGGATTAAACCCTAAAATAACGGCTGTTTTTTGGACCTCTCAGCCGCTACCATATTAGCTATTATAAACATATGTATCATATGGGATACAAATATATGACTAGTCTGGCTTTCTAGACCGTGGGATTAACCTATCCTATATTGATAGGGAAAGTAGTTATCTAAAGGTCTCAACTGCCTTTGACTCACTATTCAGTTTCAAGCGAATAAACCTGCCAAAACTGAGGTCACCATCAGTGTGGCGTGCTTTTGCACCAGCACTGCTAGCGTATAGGAGAAAAGTGCAGGAGGGTCTGATTCAGAGACTGTAGTAACATAAATACATGTACTGCCAATTCTGCATCACAAAGTAAATACGAAGTTATCAGGTATGCGGATCCTTATAACTTTTGATCAAAAAAAATTAGCGAATTAACTTCTAATTTTCACAAAATGTTGGTTCACGACATTTGGGCAAATTCTGGAAAAAGCTTATGCATCATGTTTTTCCTGAAATCTGATTTATGAGGAAAATATGATTCTAATATTTTCAGATTTTGGGAAATGTCAAAAAAACCAAGGTTTTTGACCAAAAATCATCAATGAAAGTCACCTAAAGAGTGTTAAAGTGTGGTATCAAATTGTAGGAAATTTAATTTGCTTTAAAATGACACCACATTTATAAGGATTGGAACTTTCAAACAAATTTTATCTTAAAAACTTGAACATTTATCAAAATGGCGGCCATTTTGGACGCCATCTTGGATTTGGAGGTGTTCGCAACAAATTTTTTGAGGTAGACCTCTTGAATATTGTTTGTTATGCTATAAGCTTGAAAATAAACATGGTCTACTTAGTTTGTACAAGGGGTGAAACGAACTCAAAAACTAAGCCACTTTTTGGGGTTCGGCCCTCCGGTTATAGGGCGGGGGATGGGGAGTGGCATTTAGTGGGGGGTAGATTACTGTTAAAGTGGACAATAATAAATTGAAATCAGAAACTTGCATGGAATAGAAGTCAACAAGCAGACTAGGATATTATACTTGTGTGGGACCTGGTGGCTGGTGACCTGTTTCACACATGTTTTCTTTGGTGTTTTTATATTTTTTTTGTTTATTTTTTTGAGGGGGACAGCTGAAAATTTTTTGTGTGAAATTCTTTGTGTGGGATAGTTTGAGGTCATGGTAACTTATAAAGTTATGACAAGAAAATAAAAAAAATCAATATCATCTGCAGGACTTGGTGGATCCAGGGAGACCAAATCGTCCA
>JZLH01S0404528.1:1198-25360 GCA_001188425.1 Eucidaris tribuloides | reverse complement strand
TACATTCATTGGTACTTGCCCAAAATCTCTGCTGTAATGAGGTAGCAACTCTCAGAATAAATAATGCTTGATCGAATCAGTTTCATAATGATCTCAGAAAAAGAAGTATCAACTGGAATTGAACCTTTAATCGTACCGCATTCTCCAATGCAGGCGGGCGGCACTAGCTACAAGATACACATGGTTACTGACAATGTGGTCACGGTTTAATACTAGATTTCAGTATCCAAACATCAACTGTACTGCTGAGCTCTCATTTAAACCACCAAATAGTTTTGGTAAAATTGTAAAAATGAAATTCGCTGTACTTATGCTTTCACATGTATTACCCTTCTATAATCTATTGAAAATGTTTGATTCTGACAACATTTATATCTCTTGTGAGAAGCTCCTCAAAATGTACATTTCAGCAGGGAGATGGGAGGGGGAGGGGCCCCGACATTCTTCCACAAGTAATGTCACATACCGCTTGAAGCCTTCAACATGCACATAATGTCATTCAAACATCTTTCATCTAGGTGTGTGGGTGCACAATACAGACTGTTTTTGTCCACCCAGCATCTGAGCCAAAAAGTTGTTCTGACAACCAAAACTATACTTGGGCGTACAGAAATAGTCATCTAGCCACCAGTACAAACGCATTATTGCCATGACAAAATGACATCGACCCGCACAGCACGTAACTAGCTTGCGTGTTATGGCCCGTTCCGCACAAACACCGCTCGTTCTAACCAACTTATGTAAAGTCCATATGAAGCCATTTATGCATTTTGGAAACATCTGCCTCTGAATGAAACACACTACATAAAATAAACGATGAATACTTCTTTCTATTGAGCGCGCTACGTGTTTCGTGTTATGTCTTATTTACTTTAATCGTCAGAAAAATTATATAAATAAACCAATACTTCTGCAGATTCCTGTAAATTGGAAAACAAGTTAAATTATATTAAATATACCCGGATATTATATGATTAACTGCATGTTGAGTGATTGACTTAGCATAGAGTGGTAAATTTCCGTTATTGCCTCCGCTCCAATTTTTTTCAAAAGTGATAATGTATGCAAATACCGCCCTTGCTACTTTTCATTCAGTCTACAGGAATCGCTTTTGACTCGACTGTAAGGGCGAAGGCATATCGTGATATTTCCATAGTCCCTCATATTCTTATGATGAATTACTTAAATATTACTAAATCCCTTAAACGGGTTTGTTTCTGCCTACTACAATGTGCGCGTTTGAGAAAATTTATTAATTGATGACGGGTATTTTATAATGTCGTGGACCAATACGTTTTAGCAGTGTACTACCAGGGATTGCTTTGCACCCGCTGTGCAAAAAATAAATTACCGTCGCGGAATGCCACTTCCGTCAATCCTTGTTCACAAACTGGGAGTGGCTTGACAACCATTGCCAGTCACAATGCTTCTGCTGAACTGCAGATGTTTGACACTGAATAGGAATTTGCCGCAGGCGTTTTTAGCGCATACTATTGTATAAAATAATGGAGCGACTGCGTGAATGGCGTTTGTTAAATCATTCAAAAGACTACCTCAACAGTACATTCAGATTGAGCTACAGGCCTTCATTAATATTTAATATAGACTATCTAGAAGACCGATCTAGCAGAGTAAGTCGTGTTCCTGTGAAAATGCTATTGACGTTCATTCCTTTCTACGAATTAGGACTGGGACCTTGCCTCATTATTATCGATGTTATTCAATTAATTGTCGCCTAATAAAAATGGAGAGAATTGTGTTTTCTCATCGCAACGTCATGCTGAATCAGTTGTACATGTTATTGTTCAATACGGATCTGGAGACAATACGGGAACTTTTTTTTCTATAGATAAGCGTTATTTGTGCGTCAATGCCGTAGTACACGTCCGACCCGTAGATAAAAACACAAAGTAAAATCATATCACTTGAGGAATCCAGATTTTGTTTGGAATGAGAAAGAACGTTGCCTTCGAGATACTCATTACATATTGTTTTGGTCCGTGAGGAAATGATTTACTCTCGTTTTCCCTTTTCCATCTTTAGACCGGACGAAGAAAAATTGGTCACAGCCATTTCGCCCACCTACCACCTACACCAGCAAGTAGCTGTATGGCTGTAATACTGTACTTAGTTAGAATGATTGTAGATGTTAGAATGGAAACAGATGTTACGCATTTCCACATACACAATCGCGGAAACAACATAAGGCAGAGAGACAGCTGTTTTTTCTAATTATGCTCATAATATTCGAATGACTGGTTAATGTATATCTGGAATACAGAATTATGCCTTTACCGTATAAATGTAAGTTAAACGGAAACGTTTTACAATGAACTTTGAACAGGAAATAGACGGACAAGCGAGTTGGGAAAGCTTGGGCATAACCTACAGATATATACACTGATAACATATAAAATTTTGAGATTATTTGTATAATATTTATAGATAGATAGATTAGATTAATAGATAGATAGATAGATAGATAGATTAGATGAGAAAGATATAGATAGATAGATAGATAGACTAGATTAGAATAGATAGCATAGATAGGCCTGAAGATATTAGAGTAGGTAGGATGAGGATGGGATGTATAAAGCTATGAGCCGATAGACAGGGCAGAACATAACACTTGAACAGAAAGCGAGATGATAAAGAATATAACTTGTCATACATGTGAGTTCTGTTTTTGCATGAGCAATAATATTTGTAACAAATACAACATGATTTTAAGCTAACATTAATAAAGAGACGAACCGTGATTTTATTTACGCTGTGCCGTACTATATGAACTAACATATGCATCTTCCAATGTTAGGTAGATATAACAGATTATATTTTGTGTAAATTGAATGCGTATTTGACGGAATACCTAGTTCAACTCTGACATTATGTACAAACACACGGATTTCACAGGCTCGGAGGTGGTCTGCACTTATGCTATTGCCTCATTGATATTAGGAATATCACAAACACGATCAGCAATACTTTGGTCAGCATGACGTGATCTAATGGATATAAAAATGTCGTATCTATTGGAAGACCTACAAGAGTCTTTCTTGTATTTAACTCTTGATTTTTTTCTACCGTGTCAAAAGGCATTTTGGTTTGGGGGAAATTATTATCCGTATCTATTTTTGTTTGGGTAGATGTATTTTCTACATTTATTAATTAATACTTTCATGACATTATTGTGAATGGCATTATACGAGGGTAGGTTGAAAAGTTCATAGCCTGACTAAGATGGAGCTCATTTACAGTAACCAAACTAGTAATGCATTAAACACCTCTTCTGATACTAACTGCTGTTTTTTTCATATACTATTTCTCTGGTCTTTTTAGACATTATTACATTTGGCAAGGGGGGGGGGGGGGCTGAAACATGGTCATTCCTGATCAGATTTAAAACTTTGACTCCAGAAATGGGTTACGTTTTTAGGCGGCTGAAAATGCTTGTAAAGATTCACCAAACGTGTGTTAGCACTATGGAGAATGCAGCTGCATTATAGTTATTGGTTGTAAAATGTGGGCAAGAGAGACGTGGATAAAGAATCCAGAAAGAAAGAGCCTCAGAAAGATGACTCTTGAATGTTTGCCAAGGCAAGTCAACTGCCCTCAAGATGCCAATTTTCAGACAAACTCCCAACTGCCAATTAAACCATTTCTAACAGAAAAACAAGGACAGATATCTGGAAAGAAACAATGCAAGTCAGTATAAAAAACTAATTCTAATGTGCTGACTTCTTTCAGTCACTGCAGATTAATTCCTTCTTAGTCAGCTATGAACTTCTCAGGGCCTACCTTCGCTGTACAAAATAGACATATTGAACAGTAAAGTAAAATTCACAATTAACTACAGCTAGAGTGTAACAAAATATAATTATTGCTCATAAGAAAAGCTATAACTTCGTAGCCATAATAATATATCAGTATAGAAGCGTAACGAAATAATTTTAAAGAACAATATATTCCAACATTATTTAATTCATTGTAGTAAATAACTTAAGACTATAATATAGTTGATGATAACATGTTATGGGACTGTAAATTAAATATAGAAAGACCAATTATCATGAGCAGAATTTGATCCTTGCCACATGTGTGTGATTGTGTGTGTGTGTGTGTGTGTGTGTGTGTGTGTGTGTGTGTGTGTGTGTGTGTGTGTGTGTGTGTGTGTGTGTGTGTGTGTGTGTGTGTGTGTGTGTGTGTGTGTGTGTGTGTGTGTGTGTGTGTGTGTGTGTGTGTGTGTGTGTGTGTGTGTGTGTGGCAATGGTGGGTGAGGGTAAATATCCTCACCCATGTGAGCAGAGTGTGTAATTTGCAGAGGAATAAAGCCAAGGTATAGTTTTGGTAAATGGTAATTTTTATTAGATACACTTATATGATCTATCAAAGCCCTGGAAATTGCTCGCTCTAAAAACCTCACATTTCTCAGAAATTACTCAAAATATAAAATCTGGGGAGGGGGGGGGGGACCCTCAGATTTCCCATTTCACATACCGCTAGATGCTCTCCTTTAATTTAAACATCGGAATTTGTCACTCTAGACAATTTTTCAGTAGGTTTGATGTTGTTTCTGATGTCTAGGGTGAGAATAGATTACTCTGATCGACCAAAACTGTACTTGGGCTTCGAAGATAATGAAATGAATGTGGAGAGTCCTCAACATGGGTTGAAACTATTATAGATTCAAGTAAATTATGCAAGGATTCTACTGTGAACATTTTGTTGTCAAAAGTTGACTCATTTTAAAAGGACGACCATCAGACAAATATGTTGTGTAACTTTCTATGGGGTTAATTTCTCTTCTGGCACGAGAAAAATTCAGGGCAGGTTTGCTCATGCTTGTTTCTCCTTAAGTAAACAAATTCCAGACAAATCCTTCCAGCCGGGAAATACACTCCGGCTAGTGCAAAGACTTGTATATTTTTCACCTAATTTGGTTCTAGAGGCATCACGTCACTGCCCTTTAAAAAATGTTGGAGATTGATTTAATCCAATTATTTAATTGTGAAAGAAGTTACTCTTAATATAGCTTAAAGATTAAAAGAAACTTTAGAATAGATGCAAGTAGGTTAAAATAAACACAGCGAAACGCAATTTTGATATAGTAAGGGCAGGAGATTCCAGATGTCGGGGCCGTCGGAGATCAGAACAGTGATGTGTGTGATAAGAATGGACATTACTATTTTGTGTTCAAATATTCTGAAATTTGGTTGACATGAAGTTTTTGAAAAAATGTACATGAAAATAACGGGTTCAAATGTATGGATATCTTTTAATACAAGGCTTTTAGTTGATTAAAGAGAGGATCTGTATGCGCAAATAGTGAAGATCATTACGAATACGAAGAGCCCCCTTTTTGACACGGGTTTCAATTCTTATCTTGCTACAGTTACCTTATACAAAGTTGCAATATGACAATAAAAGAATATACTAATGAGTTATAAAGCATATATACTGACTATATATTCTTCTTCAGGTTGAGATGTAAACATTATTGATATTAGTATGACAGGTTAGTTTTTAGTCTATTGTTACTCCCAGGAATTTGAGTGATTCCTATTCGATTAATGTAAGTTGAGAGGTGGCAGATAAACAAATTGAAGTCTGTTATGCAAATAATCTTTGAACCATGAGAAGACTTTCTCTGTAGCGCCATATGAATTAAAATGCTGTGATCTACTGTGTCAAATGCTTTGGAGAAGTCCATAAATATTTCAACATAATTAGACAATGGCATAGTCAGTCGAATGATGTTTTCCTAAATCCGTATTGATTGCAAATTAATATGTTGTGATTGCTTAGAACCAAATCGGTCGCTTATGTGCAGTTTGTACTAGTTTTACATGCTCAGCAATTAGGACATTAGGCAGTAATTTATAATTTGGAAAGGATTATCTTTCTTTTATATCGGGATTACTTTTGCTATTTTGGGGGAATTTGGAAAATGTCTGTTCAAAGGGAAACGTTGAAAATAGAACACAATGAGGATGCTATACAAAGTGTCCCAGAAAAAAGAAAACCGAGATTGATGAAGATGCTTTTCATATCTTAATAAGAAATATGTAAATTAAGTCATACATAATTGGAAAGCATATTTTATCTTCTTTAATTTAATACCAGTTACAGACTTTTTCATTCACGCATGGCTGAGCAAAGACAATCAGATAGGACATAGTCATAAAATTATTTGCACGCGGATATTTTGAAATTCAAACTATCATGTTTGAAAGCATTCAGAATATCTCCGATATTGAAAGACATTTTTTAAAAAGCATATTCTATCGTCTTTCATGTGATACTACATTTGTGTAAATTAAGCGATGCATGAGTGAGAAAAGACAATTTGAAAAGATACTTGTTTTCAGACATGTTCCAAAATGCATTCATTAACCAAGCTGTCTGAATTTGGCAGTCAGCAGCTAAGAAATTCCTTGCCAGCATGATTCGGAGCCTATTGTTTTGCCCCAAGCAAGATATTGTGTGAAGTCAGCCGGGTGTGAACCTTTTATTCAGGTCGCTTCGAATTGCTCAAAATGTGTTTATTTTAAAAATTGTGCTAAAACAAGCATGTTTTAATTTTATTTGTTCTCCGTCATACATCATTTATTTTGAAGCATGTGGTGTCAAATAAAAGACAAAATTATGAATTTGGATGTTATGCTTTTATTTCTTTAAACAAATTACATTTACTACCCTGAAAATAGACTCAAAGATAAAACTTGTGCGTGCAAATGACAGTTTGGTAGCACCACTGTCCATTGTTTTAATTCAATCATGCATGAATGATGAATAATGAGTTGTGTATCAAATAAAAGAAGAGAAACAGAGTTTTACAAGCATACCAAATTTATTAAAGAAATGATTCATTATGATAACATATTTTTGTCATGAAATCCGGTTTCCTTTTTTTTTTCTGGGACACAATGTATAATGTAAAATTTGGTTTATATAACAGAGTTTAATCTTGTTGTAAAATTAATCAAAAGTTATTTACGTGATAAAGCGTAGTTTAGCCTAATCACCCCGAGGAGAAAAGTTTATTGCACTCACTGGTAATAGTACGTTTGTGTTTTGCTTATCTCTGCAATCCCTAGACCCCAACGCGTTATCAATATCTTTGAGTATGCGCGAAATAAAAATGCGTTGTACCGTATGTGACAGTACTTTTGTGATACTAGTAGTATTTTTTGTTATAGCTAACCTAAAAGGTACTCTGTAGAGAAGTTAATATTACTTTTCTTTCTCGTACAGAGAAGTAAATACCATTTTCTTTCTTTGGGGTCTACAGTAAGATAATTTCAGATGTGGAATATCAGTAATCACCTTTCGGTTTGGAATATCCAACACTTCCCTGGCGATCTGAACGTGTGTGCTATCTGTCTTCAGCTTCGCTTCGGAAAGATAAACATCCAGATCGTCTTAAAAATCATAGCGATAGTTGTCTCATCACCTTAACCAACGTTAATTATTTACTTATTAACAGATAGACACTTATTTTATCGTAACCGCTTTATTATGTCGATTCTAGTGATTTTAGTCAGTGTTATACTATAGATGCTTATTCAGAGAAAACGTTGGAGAAGTAATTTTGTTAGCAACTTGCTCTGGATTGTTTATGTTTTGTCCACCAGGAAAAAAAAATCATCAGTTTTAAGTGTATCCGTCTGATAACCAAGAATAATATTAATGGTTTTCAATAATGCCTGTGTGCTATCTTTCTTATTTTCCTAGTTTTGTGAATAATACAACTTACGTGATGAACAAAATAACAGACTTTTAAGTTAAGTTTTTTTAAGGTTTTTCGTATGCCGGATTATTGTAGCAGGGAACGGGATCTTCTGCATCTTTTGTTGCATTTGGTTCAATTTTTTTGTCATCATTGGGATCGTACTTTGCCTTCTTGCGACGGTAGTGGATATAGTAGGCGAGTAAAGCTAAAAGTATGATCGCCATAGCAAGTGCCGTGCATGTGACAACGATAATGAGGGGAAATTCTGGCTCGGATGGAATCTCCGTTGTTGCTGGTGGTGTCGATGGCGGTAGCTCTGTGACATCTTTTTCGGTCGTTTCTGCCTTGCCCGTAGTAGCAATCGTGGGAGGTTCTGTCGTCTGTACCGGTATTGGTATATATCTCGGGGATACAGACACGATGTTAGACGCATCCCCAGCGTTACCGGACTCGTCCCAGGCTTTGATAGCGAACGAGTACGTGACGCCATTACCGCGATCCGGTACTCTGACAGTGACCCCTTCTCTGTGACCCGGAGGAGAGACCGAGGACAGGTTACCGGTGACGAGGTCGGCTTCTGTCACCAATGTGCCTCCCGAAAAATTACCCAAAATGATGGAGAAATTCCTTGAATAACGAAGTTCGTACTGGAAAGCTAAAACGAAAAAGAAAAATCATCATAAACGAAACCAAACTTTGGGATTAGTCATAAATTATGCTATTAAGTCGAGAGCTAATTTGCCTTGATTTTGACAATGAGAGCTGATACACTTCAAAGATATTTGAAGCACAAAAGTTAACTAATCTAAGAAGACAGTCCGTCCTTAATTTCTTTGGATAAATATATGTTCGAGTTTTCGTCTGGAATTCGGGTAAAATGCTGCTTACATTAGATACAACTTTTCACAGGGTGCAAGATTTCAAATTTATAAATGGATTCTATCATAGGCGTATATACAAATTTACCAAGGGGGGGGGGGGTGTTCATTCGCGGCCAAATTGTAGGTCTAATTTTATCCAGGACAGCCCAGCCGCCGAAAACTCCCTCAGCGGGGGGAGGGAAGGGGTAGAGGGGTAGTAACGAAGAATTTTCACTCCAAATCCGAAGTCCAACATTTTTTCCGGTCCACACCAACCACCGAAAAGTCGCGCAGCAGGGGGGGGGGGGGGTAGAATTTCCAAAACAAAAATTGCATGACTAAATTTTGCCGCCAGCTAAAGAAAAATCACCATTTATTTTATTTGTTCCAGTGATTTAAAACACCGCCTTTTTGACAAAAATGGACGTATTTTCCGGAAAAAAGTGGGGTGTTTGGGGGGTGTTAACACCGCGCTTTTGCATAAGGGGGTGTTTGAACACCTCCTGCCTACGCGTATGGATTCCATTTTATTTGCCCACTATCTTATCCAGTCAGCTTGGCAACACATAGTGTTGCTTGATTTGAGACAATCCATGAGCTTGGTTAACACCCTTAACGATTCTCAGTTCCCTTTTATTCATATAAACACAAGAAGGACACCACTCCAAGTGTATAAATTCGATTCAAACTGGCCCTTTTTATCCGTGATTTAGAAAACATTGTCAAATTCGACGTATCACGCCGACAGAAATGCCAAATAAAGCGTACATGACAAATGAGTTTTAAAATGGTACGTCTACAGTTTGAATTACTGTTTCCTGTTTAATTGCAATCGATAGGAATGGTCCTATAAAATGAATGAAGTATGCATCAACGCCATTACAAAGTGTACATTGTCCTATTCTGCTGGTGCAAAATATCTAATATTTTACATAGACAAGCCACGAGGGTATTTATCCGGCATGTTGAGAAAAATCTGCAGCGTTTTTAAACATTTCAGTTAAACTAGCGCTAATGAGAGCGTTAATCCCTTATGCCATGTACATGGACGTCTACAGTGTGTCTCAAAAAAATTGTGCAAGTGAAAACCGCCCTCTTTGGCAATTAGAAAATACTCTTGTGACATGATGTTTACATCAACTTCAAGAGCATAATCTTAGCTTTTAAATAATGATAGTTCTGTTCAATTTGCTTGTCTTAATCTTGAGATATGTTAATTTAAATAAGAAAGGGTGAAATCGCAATTGTGCCACTTTTACTACATTCCCTTGTAAAAGTGACACAATTGTGATTCCACCCTTTTGTTTTTTTTACAATATATCTCGAGATTAAATCAAGCAAACTGAACACAACAAATGGCATGTAAAAGTTAAGACTTTGCCCTTGACGTTGATGTAAGCATCATGTCACCAGAGTATTTTTATTGCCGAAGAGGGCGCTTTTTACTTGCAAAATTTTTTTGAGACATGCTGCAGCACATCTCAAAAAAAATTGTTCAAGTGAAAAGCGCCCTCTTTGACAGTTTGAAAATACTGTTGTGACACACATTTACGTCGACATCAAGGCAAAGTCTTAGCTTTCAAGTGCTGTTTGTTTCGTTCAATTTGCTTGTTTTGATCTTGAGATATCTTGTAAACAACAAAACGGTGGAATTACAATTGTGTCACTTTTACGGGAAGAGGGCCTGATGCTATCTTTGACTGTTGTAAAAGTGGCACAATTGTGATTTTACCTTTTCGTTGTTAACTGAACATATCTCAGGATTAAAACAAGCAAACTGAACAAAACAAACGGCATTTGAAAGCTAAGACTATGCCCTTGATGGTGATGTAAGCATGATGTCACAAAAATGTTTTTCTCATTACCAATGAGGGCGCTTTTGACTTGCACAATTATTTTTTGAGACACACTGTATAAGGAAAATGGTAAGCTGTGATATCAATGTTAATTTGTTAATTGGCAACAACTTGGTTTATAATGCTTACCATTTCCCTGGTATAAATCGTCACCCACGGCCGTCCACGCCAGACCTACGGTCGAGTGTTCGTAGGAGACACCGGTACTTGTCAAATCTTGTATCTTGGAAGGGGCGAGTCTGTCGGTCGCATCGGGCGAGTAGTTAATTACTTCAAACGCTCCTCCGGAAGTTGTTCTCATGAAAGGTGTCGAGGAGGTCATCGACACTGTCCTGGCGAATCGGGTACCTGCATGTATTGTAGTTTTGGGGAAAAGAAATTATGGTTTGTTATTGTCCAAACTTTTCTTCGAACTGTGTCATGGGGATGCATAGTCTAGTGTACACCGACATTTTGACGCACAGACGGGCGCTCGCACGCACACATGAGTATAAGAAGCATGTAAACACGTGCCCTTTTCATGGAAGAGCTAACTCTAGAACATATCCGCACCTTTAATTTCACCACTACCCTCAGCGGTTTCTCCGTTGACGTTAAGTCTGACGTTGTACCGACCGTTGGTTGTAAAATCCAGAAAATAGACGGAATATACTCCATCATTTCTCATTAAATCCGCACCTGTTGAATGTACAGTAGGAACAAAATAGTTAGACAGACGGTATAAAAAGAACATGTATAAATATATGAAGAGTTTGTTTGCAAAAACCGATAAATACAGCTAACAGTCGGTGTTGTTTAATGATGAAATCATTTTAGCGGAAAACAAATCCTAACTCGGAATATCTTGATTCAAAATTTGTGTTTTGTCGCGAAAACCGATAAGTCCACTTCCCGTTTTGTCGCAAAAACCGATAAGTCCATTCCAGCCAATCAACACATAGTATTTGTGTCAGGTGATCTCAAAATGGCGGTCTCCAGTACTGCTTCAGGTGGCTGTTATTGTGTGCAGCAATTACATAGGAAGAGAACCATTTTAAATCAGGATTTTGGTAGTGACAGTTTTATAGTCTTATTTTATGTGAAATTTTGCGCTCATTCCGAAAAAAAAAGTTTTATTGATACTTTTTAATATGAATGAAGTTTTAGTTATTTTGGCAAGTTTGGGCTAAAAATAGCGATTTTTGGTAAATAAAAAACTTTAATAAATATGTTTGGCAGACCTATTTTATGTAAAATATGTGCTGAATCCACAAAAAATAGTTTTTAATAACCTTCCTTACACTGCATCAAACATTTGAATTTATTTTGGGGAGAAAATAAAAAAAATTATAATTTTCGGTCAAAAATAAGAATTTCAATTAAAAAAATCAGAAAGTCTCTAAAAGCGCCTAAAACTTTAACAAAATGCACTAAATCGAAAAAAAAATGCTTCTCATTAACCACACTTGAAACACTTTGAAATAAGGGTCATTTTCAATTTAGAATACATTTTTTAAATCATTTTGGGTCAAAACAAAAAATAAAACATACGACACCATCGGCAGTAGAACAGTATGGACTTATCGGCTTTTGCGACTAAACGAGAAGTGGACTTATCGGCTTTTGCGGCAAAACACATCAAAAAGGTACAAAATTTTGCACTTTCCCCTTGATGTAGATTTCTGAAAATTGGACATTCCGTTATTTAGCTAACCCTACGTAAGAACTGAACTTTACACAATGACGGTGTCATGCCAAAGTAGTTTAACAAAAAATCTCGTTTTAAAAGAAATTGACCCAAATGTACTCATTGGTTTTTGCAAACAAACTCTTTACATTTTTAAATACAGAGAGTTGCTATGTTATGACATCAAAGCTTTTAGAAGCAGAGTTGCTCTCTAGAGAGGGAAAGATAGACACTTTATGAAAAAACTACAAATAATTAATATAAAAGATCATATAAAAATGATGTATGATTATATATTATCTTTAATTGCGTGTCCTATTTGCTCAAACGTTGATTTTTGCTTTCAAATATTTTCTACAGTCATTAAAATGCAGGGTGTGTGAAATTACCCTTAACAATTAACATTCCGAAAAATGAGGTATGATTATGATCAAAGTTAGTTTCCAAGTTATGTATTGAATTGTATTCATAATGAACATGTTTATGAAATACCGAAAAAAAAATCATAAATTTCACTGATTTACCAAACCGGTCTATCGTGCCCTTATTCCCTTACCTGCTCCATTATCAACCATCTGTAAAGTGGTAGTGACACCGTAAGAATCCCCTATAATGGCTTCAACCATAGCGTCCAGGACAGGAACATAATTAGCATGAACATGGGCGTACACCTCCAAGACAGGTCTCTGCGAATAGTCGACATTCTGTGGTAATGAAAGGATAAACAAAATGTTTTACAGTTGAAACCACTTTTCATATTGTATTTTTTATTTCCTGGAACATTAAGCTTTAATTATAGCCATTATTCCTTAAAAAAAAGAAATTTCGCACTTTAATAATAGCCTGAACGATGAGACTGACTTTTCGATTTGTGAAAGTGAACATCGTCCACGTCGACTGGTGTTGCGTATATCCATAGGGTGATTTCTGATCTTGTCTGTTGTTGTGGAAACCAATACGGTCTTATATTTTTCTAAATAAATGGCGTAAAGTGTGTTGCTACGTCTTGTCTTCTCAAACGTCCACTGCCTGAGAGCTTCCACCACAATTGCCCTATGTAGCAAATGTATGTGTGCAAAGAACTCTGAGCACGAATTCATCGCGCATTACAGACCACTGAAATGACCTCATTGTTTTCAACAAGAGACAGGATAAGAAATCCGCGGTCGACGTGGACCACGTTCATAATCTCATATTCAAAAAGACAGCTACTATCAACTGTTTTATATGAAAAGTACTGCCCCCCCCCAAAAAAAAAACACCCACACATAGAGTCTTCTGAAAAGGTCCATGACTCTTTTCAGAACAGTCTGTTTTCTAGACATTGCGAGCTTGCATAAGTTGCTGAGATCTTTGCTAGGATATTCTTCATATTAATCCGTGGATTCAAGGACAAAGGGGTTGGGTAGTCGCGTCGTCCCTTTTTGTGGTAAGAAAGGAAAAAAGGAAAACTACTGTTACGGCACATGGACACCCCCTTTTTCTTACTTATTTGTTTTTCTTTTTGTTTTTGCTTTGTTTTGTTTTTGTTTCGTTTTTTTTTTTTTTTTTTTAGGGGGGGGGGGTTCGTACTTATTAAGACGTACACTAATCACTATGGCCGATGTCACCACCATAATCAAAATCCGTACCCGTCCCTGCCTGTGGGTACTCTTCTACCAATGGCTTCTTCGGGCTGGCAGATGTGGAGAGCCCTGACCTTTAAAGGCAGTGGATCTCATTTGCAAACATCCCCAGAGACCAGGAAAAGATAACCCATGCCCTTAGGCTATTGATGAAGGGCATGTCTGTGAAATCTGGGGGTCAGTAATTACCTAGAATTTGAAAAATGCGAAAGAAAAACAATAGCCGTTTAGTGTACGTTCTATGGTAGGAATTTTTTTTCTCGTGAGAAAAAAATTCAAATCAGAGTCTAACGGTCACCTATAATTTCACTAAAACTGAGTTTCTAGCTCCTATATTTTGCTAAACGTTCCCAGATAGCATTTTCTTCTAAATGCCAGTGTATTTACACAATGTTAATTTTTAGGCATGCAAATGAGATCCACTGCCTTTAAAGATTCCCTACAGCGGCTCGATATGGGTAAAATCCTTTTGTTGACCAGTGGCGGTTCAGGGAGGAGAATCGGAGTCATTAGTTTCTGGCTGTATGAGGTTTTGCTTTCCAATTTGTCCCAGTGAAATTGTCTTTTGTGTGTGTGTTTTTAGCCTCCCAGTCCAGTTTGATACACAACCTAATGCATTGTGTCCTGATTGTCCTTCATTTTGTGAAATTCTGAGGTCTCATGGTGTCGTGAAATGTCACACCTGTTATCAGAGATTTGATAAAATGGATATGTTATCAAGAAGAGTTACGGATCATGTGTATACTTACCTGGGAACCCAGGAAAGCGTTCACTACAACGGGTTTGATGCCCTTGGAGACTGGCTTAGAATTCACGGCTACACTCGCAGAGTCTAAATTGGCTCCGTTGACAATTGTGATATTCCACTCCCCTGCCTAAAAGATACATACAAGAGAAATTCGACAACCTCGCAAGTGATGTCTCCACCTTCTCTATCTAATTCACCCTGAGACTTTCCTCCTACGATTATAGCAACCTCTTCCACCTTTGCTCCTACAGTTATGCCTGTATTTGTACCAGAAATAACATGTGACTTGTGACCTTTTCATATAAACTCCTCAAAAAAAGTTTGGAAATCTGAGTTTGATCGATTTTATCTCCCGTTTTGTAGTACTAATTAATGCAAGCTTGGTATCATCGGAAAGATTATTTAATTTTCTTTAAAATGATATCCTACTTTTTATGATTGTGCCATCAGGGAAACGGCAGTATCTTAAAATGTGGTGTAAAGTGTAAATTGAAAAGCTGCAAAATGACCAAAGTTCGGTAAGTCACCCAATTGTTGTTGTTGTTAATGAGTGAGTTTTCCAATGTGTCTTTGGTTGTTATGCACTCTAGTGTGAACACTGACATGGATTGAAACAAACACCTGTACAAGTAAGCAAACAACAGCAACAAACAGTGAAACAACCAAATGAACAACATGTATGGGCATTTAAAGAACTGGACATAAGGCATTTAATCTCACAAACCTTTCACCGCATTAACACAACAAAGTAATAAAAAAAGTAGCAGGGGCTTAATTTGCATGGATTTCCATGTTTATCTTCACATGGATCTTTGATTTCATCAATGTTCATTGATTTTAATGACATGATAAGAGTTCAGTATCGGGTGGACGACCCACGGGCCTGCACCACCGCCCGGCACCGCTTCCCTGAGCTTTGTGATTCGTTGCTGTGGGATGGCATTCCACTCGTCAATCAGTAATTGACGCAGACCTGCCAATGCCGTTGCATTTGTGACTCTCTCCCGTACAGACCGAATGAGTTGATCCCAAAAATGTTCCATAGGGTTGAAGTTTGGGCTGTATGCAGGCCAGTCCATTCTCGTTGTACCCTCTCTCTGAGAAAATCCCTGCAAATCAAGCCCCTGCCACTTTTTTATTACTTTGTGGTGAAAGGTCCGTGAGATAAATGCCTTACGTTAAGTTTTTAAATGCCCATACATGTTTGTTTGTTTGTTTGTTTGTTTGTTTCACTGTTTGTTGTTGTTTGCTTACTTGTGCAGGTGTTTGTTTCAATCCATGTCAGTGTTCACATTGGAGTGCATAACAACCAAAGAGACATTGGAAAACTCATTCATTAATAACAACAACAATTGGGTGACTTGCCGAACTTTGGTCATTTTGCAGCTTTTCAATTTACACTTTACACCACATTTTAAGATACTGCCCTTTTCCTGATGGCATAATCATAACAAGTAGGGTATTATTTTAACGAAAATTAAATAATCTTTCCGATGACATCAAGCTTCCATTAATTAGTACTACAAAACGGGAGATAAAATCGATCAAACTCAGATTTCCAAACTTTTTTTGAGGAGTTTATATACACGTTATATGGCACCAGAATAAGTAATCGATTTATACTTCTGTCAAGGTCATGCAAATCCAATATTCAATTCTTGAGATAGAGCAGTAAACAAAGTTGTGTGAACGGTTCCAGATAGCAATATTAGTTGACCAACGTTGAACCTACTTCAGCTTGCGCATTGTGCTAAGTCACAAATATGTTGGACAAACGTGACAATCGACAATGTTGGCCTACGCTTATACGTGTCAGGTGTGCAAAAAGTAACATAAAAATTCATATTTCGATAAGTTTCCTTTTTACTTGAGCCTGAAACCTCTCAGTCCTATCGTAACCACCTATTCCTAACAATGTTCTATCGAATTATTAACTAACCCTTAGATTAATTACTCAATTGCACATTCTTTTTAAAGTGATAGGCTAACATTGTGGAGCTTCAATTTAAAAAAAAAATTGCCAAACTTTGATATCTTAGCTACATAGTAGTGTTCAAATGGACAAATAAACACCGTAGAATACAAAAGTTTGGAAAGTTATGCTGCCAAACGCAAGGTGTGCATGACTAAACAATTTCTACTCCGGTGGATGATAAAATAGCCTTGATCTGCACACAGTAAGTCTTTGGGAGGAAATGGGCAGGTGAATTCGGTCAATTTGAATGCTTGTAGATTTTCACCTTTTTAAAGCACTAAATCATTTTGAAATGCATTTTTTTCAGGGCTTCATTTTTAGACCTTATCAAAGACACTTGGAGCATGTATTATTATGCAGGTCGCATTTTTTTTTTACTGTGGTAAATGTTAGCCAGTGGCTTTAAGTCTAATAAGTACAGGCGTAGCTAGTTCACCAGAATCTTTATTCCAAGCTTTCGGCTATTTCAGCCTTCTTCAGGGGCTGCAATACAATACAATACAAAAACGTACAAATAATATATGAATCTACCATATAAACACAACAAAATATATAGGAACATACTATTAAATGTAATACATTACGTTATTTGAATGGTAGCATAAGTGATATAAGTGATATAAGTAAAGACTGAAGTTTTCCGCGGAAATCACGGAATTTGAGGTATAACGAGGAAAACCGCATTTTGAACAAAAATGAAATAAAAATCATACCTAAAAATTCCCCTGCAAAGTAAAATTTATAACTATTTATTGAATAAAACTAAACTAATTTACGGAAAAGAAGCTCAATGAAGCCCCCCCCCCCCAAAAAAAAAATGCGTTACTTGTAAATCTGTCCCAAACCCGAATCAAAACCCCATGGAGTCGTGGAACCCAGCAAGCTCGACCTTATTAGTGATTTTTTTCCACAAAAAAATTTAAGCCAAATTACATCGCGGAGATAAACAGAATTTGACATTTGTAAGTCGGAGAAACACGGAATTTGACGTTTGTAAAACGAAAAGCTTCGGTCAATAGATGTAAGTTACCTTCTGGTTACTTGTCTTCTGGTGTGTGAGAAGGAGTGTTTGTGTTGGGTAAGGGTGTTGGGGTTACTGGACCATGGATTTCAAGAGTCAACAATAATGCCATCTGGTTTTAGCGTGTGTATTTTTGAGATCTAGTAGGATTCTCTACTTAAGATGTTTTGGCGATGTTTGATTCTGATTTGTTCAATTCAGACAGTTGTATGTGACAGTAAGATGACAGTGAGATGAGGTCGCTTGATGTTTTGGGGCTTGTTGTATTTGAGGAGTTCTGATCATGGTTTTTGATTGGCTTGTTAGATGGCATTGTCAATGATTTGGGATTCGTGGGGTTCGACTCCAGCGAACCCACCAACTCGGGATTCTTCCACTGCAGATCAAAGAAATGCACCCGGCCTTCATCAAAACATAAATGCAACCACCTCATTCACCACCTCGACTACAAAACAAGGCTTCCGATAAGCATATACATTGATTGCAAATCCGACTGGATCATCTATCTCCTAGCATGAACTAAATGCCTAAAACGATACGTCGGCAAAACGGAAACAACCCTCTACACACACCTAAACAACACTCGATCCGAAATTAGGAATATGCACACGTCACATTTAAAAACATTATCGTACACCACTCACTCAGTCTCCCCGAACACTCTCTCTCCTGCTTACAAATAACTGGAATTGAATAAACCAGAATTAAACATCGCCAAAACATCTTAAGTAGAAAATCCAACTGGATCTCAAAACTACGCACGCTAAAACCAGATGGCATAAATGTTAACCCTTGAACTACATGATCTAACCCTAACCCCCTTCCCCAACGCATACTTTCCTTCACACACCAGAAGACTGAAACAAGTAACCAGGAGTTAACTTATGTCACTTATATAATTTATGCTACCATT
This sequence comes from Eucidaris tribuloides, assembly GCA_001188425.1. NCBI lineage: Eukaryota > Metazoa > Echinodermata > Echinoidea > Cidaroida > Cidaridae > Eucidaris > Eucidaris tribuloides. Next base: position 6,964 of record JZLH01S0404528.1, on the reverse strand, counting down.
CAAATAACGTAATGTATTAAATTTAATAGTATGTTCCTTTATATTTTTGTTATGTCTGTATACATTGTACATACATTATTTGTACGCTTTTGTATTGTCTTGTATTGCAGCCCTGAAAAAGGCTAAAATAGCCGAAAGCTCGGAATAAAGATTTTGGTGAACTAGCTATACCTGTATCTGTTATTAATATTGCAGTCTACATATAACAGGGAGTCCTGATGAAAGTAATTTCTTTTTTTTAAATTTGATTTATTCTCTCGTTTCATTGATTAGTTGGAAACTAATTTTTACAGTATGGTAATGATGTTAAAACTGATACTATTTTGAATTATGCAAATCAAAACAGGAATATTCATCAGCCAAGTTGGCTCCCTGACTGCGACGTGCCGTCCATTTGCGAACTTTTGCTGACTAAAATGCAACACGTATCTGGGACAAAATGAAGACAGTGGTCCGAATTTTGGCCAACGTTAAACCAACGCTGCTCTTGCTCCTTCAGTGACCATGCAGACCACTAATGACATGGGTCGAAAATAGCGTTTCTATCCCTTGACGTGCGGACGGGCAACCTCAAAACGTAATGCCTCTGGTACCACTTCGAGGCAGGGGCGCAAATCCATTTTAAATGTAGGCTAGGGGGATCATCATATGCAGTAACCTGCCTAACATACTTTTGTGCTAGCCAAATTATTAGCCAAACAACTTCTGACAAGCTGGGGGGGGGGTAGCGGCCGACGACGACCATTTTTTTTTACTGCCAAATTACTAGCCAAACCACAATCACAGACTTATGCACACATGTAAATTCTTGGGGGGGGGGGGCATTTGATATTGTGTCCCCCACCTTCAAAATCGTGGGGGACATGTTCCCCTGTCCCCCTGGATTTGCGCCCCTACTTCGAGGGGAGAGACATATACAAAACATCTTAAAGCCCAAATATAGTTTGGTCGATCAGACAACTTTCTCGTCAAGCGTTCACAAAGTACATGTATTTTATTATCACCCCAGACATCAGAAAACGGCATGAAACCTACTAAAAATTAGTTATAAATTATGTTGAACTTATCGGAGAACGTCTAGCGGTATTTACATTACCTATAGAAAATATCGGATGTCTTCCCCTCTCCAAATTTTAAATTTTCAGTAATTTCTCAAAGTGGAAGAGTTTCAGAGCGAGCAATTTTTAGGGCATTGATGGATCATAAAGGTCTATTGGTAAGGAATGGTATTTTTTGTTTTTCATGTATTGTCCCGAAGATAAATTTACATTATAAGTCATCGTTGAATACTCCATTAAACCACTGATTTGTAATTACTAAATAAATGTTCAGCTTGGTTGCCCAAATGGCAACTTTGGGCATATTTTCAAATTTGCATACATCCAAAATGGTCGCCAGGCGCCATCTTGAAAAATTAACTTTTGAACCCCTAGCCCCAGAATGATGAATAACACATCTTTTTATGGGTTTGGGGGTGTGCTGAAGCTATTTCTACTATTATTTTCGAAACATAAGGTCATCTTCAGGTCAAATCCAAGATGGCCGCCGGACGCCATCTTGAAAAATTAACTTTTCAACCCCTTGCCTGAGAATGACGAGTAATACCTATTTTCAGGGGTTTTGGGGATGCTGAATCCATTTATGCTATTATTTTTGCAATATAAAGCCATTTTCAGGTCAAATCAAAGATGCCGCCAGACGCCATCTTGAAAAATAGACCCTTTGAGACCTTTGCTATAGTCTAATGTATAAGACGCTCTATGATGGATTTGGGGTATGAAGAATTCATTTCTTGTATTAATTTTCTATTTTCAGGTCGAATTCAAGTCAGATCTAAGATGGTTGCACGATTTCATCATGAATCACTCATTCAATTCCATCCATCATCCTCTTAAGGTTTGGTCTATGATCCATTTTTGGGTTGTTTTTTTTAATTAATATTTATAAATATTTATATGTCCACTGACTCTCTTATAGTCATGACACCTTAAACTATTGTTTCAATAAAAAAGATTTTTCGCATTTGTTTTTTTTTTCAGAATCTAACGTGCCTGATGCAATGCTTCGAGACGGACTAAAAAAAAAAAAACCCTACTCAATTGAGATAACTACCGAAATGATTTTTTATGTGCCCTCACGTGTTTCAGTTCAGTGGCTTATACTGGAGGCATATCTGAAATGTTTGAGCAATGTAGAATTCATTTCTGTATTTTTTTTTAAAAATAAATCAACATCTTTCTGGAATAATGAAAGTTCAAATTCGGCTCGAATATGGGGTGTTTTTCTTTATTTTCCTTTATATTTTAGGATTTATGATGGCTGATACAGAGATTCATGACGAAACGTGTCTCCTCTCGACCTGCAGCAAGCCTGGACCATTGAAGACATTCAAACTTCGAGCTGTCAAGAAGGTCATTGAGTGTGCGAAAGAGGGGCATGACGACATTACCCGTAACAGAATGTAGATTTTTTTGGACTATCAAGGAGGGCAAGCATCTATTGAACTTCGAAAAAAAAACTGTTACCGCTCATATACCCCAAAGAATCATATCAGGAAATTAGTGGCTAAGAAGAGAAAAGATGAATCTAGAGAGAGTGAAGTGAAAACCGGTTGCTAGAATAAGAAGGTCACAAGTAAGAGAGTTTGATTTCAAGAAGCAGTGTTTGTTTTGTGCCTAAGCTTGTGGACCAATACATCCCAAACATCCCGATAGATGGGATATGGTAGTACAGTGCGAAAAATGGGAATCAAAGATGCACCCCCTTTCAAATCTGTTGTATTGCAATATTGTGAAGATCGTAATGATGTTTGGAGAAGGGAAGTTGCTATGCGTTGTCCTGGGATACATGACTTATCAGCAGCTGAGGCTCAGTATCATATTCGGTGGGTGTGACGATGAATTCCTAAAACATCCTGCTGGTAGTGACCAGACCCCAGTGATTGACGATGCAGCTATGCAATCTCTTGTTGATGATATGTATACGAATCGAAAGCAATGTACTTGGACTTCCCATTGAAATACATAATACGTATGTGATATTCAATGCTCAATTGACAAGGAAGCAAATGCTCACCAAACTGTTTAATTATCTTGGTGATGATATGGTAGTCCTTAATATTGAGGGTTGTACATCCATTGTTGGATTCCGTGAGTATGTACGTAAAATCCTGAAGATTTCGAAAGTAAAATCAGTAGACGAGGAAAATGAGGATGCGTTGGTAAGAAAGATCACAACTGAGGCACGTGGAATTCCCATCAATAACAAAAACTATGATCTTGGTGATATCACCTATGCCAATACAAAAGAACAAACTAGTAGTACACTGCTTAGTTTCATCTCAAAACTCATATCAAATGGTGATAAGTCACAAAGGCAGCTCTGAGTTTATCACATTCCATACAATATTGCATTACCAATACAGGTAACCAAACGACACTTGGATTGGGTGTCAAACTACACAAGTTTGGCAGCAGTGATCTCATTCACATTTTACATCAAATGGATACATCGTGTCGTATGATGAGGTGCTGCAATCCCCAAATCGGCCGCAAAGTATGTTGGTGATAATGCTGTTACCATGCATGGGATGATTGGTTTTAATCAGACGGTTGGACTCGTATTTTAGTGGAGGGGCCTATGTCATAAAAATAGTGATTTTATAAAGTTCATGTTAATTGTTGGCAACATGTATAAACGTATTCTACTGGGTCTGACGATTCAGAAAAACCATGTTGCCATTTTTTTAATTGACCTTTGGTGACCTTGACACAAGGTCAAAGTTTAAAGTGGTCAAACATCGTCCAAAGTATATCGACCTTGGTATCAAAATGTGGCAAATTTCACAAGGAGCAAGTATAGTGACATTTATTTTGTTATTTGACCTTTTGTTTTTTTGTTACTTGCAAAAAACCTAATTACAGACATTAATTTGCATAAGTTTGCCTGTATTTAGACTAGTCCAATCTAGAGACCACAGAACCATCTTTTGTATTTTTTTTGACGGATTCTAGTCAATTTAAGGGTGCTGAATCCAAATCTGATGAGTGCCAGACTCAAAATATTGAGCGTTTTTGTAGAAACACAAATATCAAAATGGCTGCTAAAACCCTTAAAAAGGCTCTTAGTACCATACGCATTTAAGTCATCGTTTTCAACATATAGAGTGTCAAAAATGCTCATTTTTTCTTCTTCCGACTTCCTTCTGATTTGAGGCAGCACCCTCAATTGATTAGATTCCATCAAAAAAAATTAATATGTCAAAAAATTTGATTCAAACATGCACTTTAATAGGGGCCAATATATCGGGTTTTATCAGGGTTTAGGCAGCCATTATGAATTTTGGCGTTTCTACGAAAACACCCGAGGTTTTTTGTTCGGCACCCACCTGATTTGGAATCGGCACTGATAAATTGACTAGAATCCATCAAAACTAAACATATACATTAAAAAAGATGACAGAAATTTGGACGGTAATGGGACTTTCGCAGACTTTTTAGTGGTTTCGGCAGCCATTTTGATTTTGTGCTGTTTTACAAAAACGTTGAAGGTTTCGCATCTGACATCAATCGGATTTGGAATAAGCACTCAAATTGACTAGAATCCATCAATAAAACGTGTATACGTTGAAAATAATGACTGAAATGTGTACGCTAATGTGACCAAAGTCCCCTTTTTAATAGTTTTGGCGGCCATTTTGAATTTTTGTGTTTTTCCAAAAAAGATCAATGTTTTGAGTCTGGCACTCATCAAATTTAGAATCAGCACTCTCAAATTTACTAGAATCCGTCAAAAAATTACAAAAGATGGTTCCGTGGTCTCTAGATTGGACTAGTCTGAATACAAGCAAATTTATGCAAATTAACGTCTGTAATTAGGTTTTTTGCAAATAAAAAAACACGAAAGGTCAAATAACAAAATAAATGTCACTATACTTGCTCAGTGTGAAATTTGCCACATTTTGATACCAAGGTTGACATACTTTGGACGACGTTTGACCTCTTTGAACTTTGACCTTTTGTCAAGGTCACCAAAGGTCAACTAAAAAATGGCAACATGGTTTTTCTGAATCGTCAGACCAAGTAGAATACGTTAATACATGTTGCCAATAATAAACATGAACTTCACAAAATTTTACATTGGCCCCCCTACTATTTGGGTGGTATGACAACTTTGACTTGCTCGTATCAGCTCCAAATGGTCGCCGTGAGACACACGCTATGGCAACAGAATTTCAGATGCATCCTGTTGGGATTATCGAGACTTGTAGCACGCAGCCTAGGATCAGTACTCTCACATTCCCTTGGGTCACTACCAAACAGTCCAAGTCTGTTGGCAATAGCTGGGCTATTCCACTTCTGCACTACACCGGCCCTAAGAAGGTGACGCCCCCTTCAGTGCCTACTGACAAGTCTACCGGAATCAGTTATACTGAAGTGTGTGCTCATCACTGAAATGTGTTATTTCATGTGTATTTGTTCTAATTTGAATTCTTCTCAAATCAATTATATTCACAAAGTGACCCTTGCAATTAATCATTCTTGGTGAAATGAAATGAAATGAATTATTTTCAAACGAATAATTTATGCTATATAGTCATACATTGTTTTTACTTCTTCTCTTCATCTTGTTTTCTTCTCCTACTTTTCTTTGTTCTCTTTCTTGATTCAGTATTTCATGTTCTTTTTACTCTTATCACCTCCTCCCTCCTATTACTTATCTCTTCAACCTTTCGCTTCCTCCTCTCTTTCTATATCTTCTTACGTA
>JZLH01S0404473.1:27274-33108 GCA_001188425.1 Eucidaris tribuloides | reverse complement strand
GGATTCTAATGAAAGCTGATGTGTGTGTGTGTGTGTGTGTGTGTGTGTGTGTGTGTGTGTGTTGATATATTGTTAATTTATACTAGGCTATATACAAATCTCTTTACAATCTAAGCAACATTTATCACAAACACTCATAAATTGGCGTAAAGCGGGTCCATGGATTTTTCCCTGCCAAAACACTTGGCACCTATACCACGTTATGGTCATGTTTCTCCCGTTTTCAATATCCGCCTTTGGTAGTTTGGTTTACCAATTACAGTAGATTCATTTATTTATTTTTTTAAATAATGAAATTTTACAAGCCAAAGAAGCGTTTTTGTATATTTCTGTGCGTTTCTCTGTATTTTGTTTGTATATCAATTTCAATGTAATGGAGCTCACTTGTAATGGAAAAACGAGTAGTTAGCTGATTTAGTTAGCTTGGGTTCGTGCATTTGCAAGTGCAGCTTTAAGAATATGGAATGACCTACCTCTAGAAATATGGAAATCAACATCTTTGAACATTTTCAAATCTAAATTAAAGAAACATTTGTTTGCATAATTTACAGTTAGCTGAGACATTAAGAAACACATTAGAGCATTGTTATCTCAGTACTGGGTAAAACCTTTTTCATATTAATTGTACAATTGAAAATAATGCAGTTGTTCATAATTAGAAATCATATGTAATGTAAGTAATATAAAATCTGTTGTGTGTGTTTAGTAACCACCCTTTTTTCTCATTGGCTACCTGTGTGGGGCCTGGTGGCCTCGTGCTAGAGCTCCTGTGAGTAACCTGCCGACTGGGCGTGCCCCTCAACCAGGCCTCACCCAGGTGGAGCTGGGAATTTTAGTGGTTTTGGTAGTAAGGTAAAACACTCAAATAATTTATTATGATTTTTCAATGGGCATCAGAGTATGTTTAAAAATTGCATAATATGTATGTGTATTATTATTCATGTAATTACCGTAGTAATTGGAGCAAGCATATCCATAATATCAGGAGCTCTAGTAGTGCTTTAGACTACATGTATATTTGAATAGTTTTTGCGCTTTATAAATTCTGTCATTATTATTATTATTATTATTATTATTATTATTATTATTATTATTATTATTATTATTATTATTATTATTATTATTATTATTGTTATTATTTTATCAATTTTGAGGACAATGAAAAACGTGCCTTTGAAATAAAGTTGTCAGTCAGTTTACAAACTTGAATGGGCACATTGCAACACTTACAAATAATTAAGAAAAGCTACATTGCTATAAGTTTTAGTCATTTGACATACAAATTAATTGTATTTGTGACTTTACTGTAATGAATAAAACATGATAACTATTATTATTATTATTATTATTATTATTATTATTATTATCATCATTATTATTATTATCATTATTACTATCAAACACATAATTTGTAGCAATTGCAATGAAATTTATTTGTAGATGAATTTTTGTCTTCCCAGTATGCACAAATTTACCCACAAGCCGTACACGTCGTCACAACAACTGAGGTCAATGACACCAGTTAACTATCTCCACCTTCAGTTTTTCCTTTCAAAAATATCATGCTGAATTATATTGGAAAAATAATGAAAATAACGGCTTCATCACTTTAGGCCATGTTAATTAAGATGCCACCATATTACTGTGCACCTTACAGCTTCACGTAACATGTATATGTTCTTGCACGTGTGCCAAAATGGAATTTCTTTACAGGAAACTCTCACGTACCCCCATAAATAGACCAAGTTCCTTTTACTAATAATTTCGGCTTGTAACCAAATGCACAGGTGAAAAGCACGGAGTAGTCTTTATAACAACACGTGAAAATGCAGGAGGCACTTTTTTCGTAAGAAATTCCTGACCACGTTGATGTGGTGAAGCACGTTGCAGACCGAAGTCATATCGACTTCCAATAAAACATGTGATGAAAAAAAAAGAAGGATAAAAGTTCATGATTTCGTGTACTTTTAAACAAACTTAGCCAGTGTCATGTGAACAGGTGAAACGTGTGAAATGAAGTTAGACACACACACGCACTCTCTCCCTGGCATCTCAGCAAGAACACACGTTACTCGACATTAAACATGATTAAGACATGCAATTATCATTAGCATCTCGTTTTATTTATATATTATACCTCATTATTGTACTTTGTTCGTAAAACCCATAATGCTCCATTGGAGCCGAAGACGTGGAATGATTTAAAAAGCATACTTTGCAACTTTCTGCTAATTTCGTCTAAATTTCTCTCAATATATTTGTACAGATATTCCATGTTTTGTTATTATTTCAGTTAAATACTAAAAAGAAAGTTTTCTGGAACTTTTCAATACTAACAGGCTTTTATTCTGTTTTATATAACATCAGGTGGTACAATGTAAAACTACGTCGGTCCATTACACATCTTTTATTTTTCGTTTTTAAAATTACCTGAAAGTGACCCAATTGTTTAACTTTCTGTGACGTGATATGTGACGTCATCATAAATGAGCCTAAAGTATAATCAGATCACTCACCTCGTGGTGCTGGGCTGCCAACTTCGTCCTGTATGCAAAAACAACACGAAAAGAAAAGAAAATCAGATTAAGCGTTTTTATATAACCAAATCAAAATGATATTGTATATATAATTCATCACTTTATTAAACATTCAAGTAAAACAAAGGAACAGAATATAGAGAACGTAGAAGAGAAAGCCCAGGTCGTAACTGGAACACAGTAAACGCAGGGCATTATACATACACATGAATACACTTAAAATTTCACTAGACAAATTTACACATTAAATATTCATGTATGGGCACACTTCCCTCTATTGCACATTGCGTAATTTTGATAACAGGTGCAAGTATATTAAAGGTCAGAGATATGATTGGGAGAAATAAAAAAATGCCTTTAGAACCAAACTGGTTGAAAAATAAACCAAATGTATACCAGCTGGAGTAGATCTCCTGGCTGGAAGGATTTGTCTTGAGTTTGTTTACTTAAGGAGAATCAAGCATGAACAGTCCAGCAGTTTAATTTTATCGGGGCACGATAAATTTAATCCCCATAGAAAGTTACACTATAATTTGTCTACCCTCCCTACTCAAAAGTATTGCAACATACAATATAACGCATACATTTTACTTTGAAGGGGTCTTTCTAAAATGATGTCCTAACTCCGTTTATTATTGGAAAATTACATTTTTTTTAAAAATAAATCAATGAATATACTTTCTCGTTCTTTCTCAAGGCGGAGAGATTATCAAATGCAAGCGCGCCCTCGACAGAGGGGATGGAACATAAATTTTAACCCCTTTTTTTGCTCCCCGTAGGGGTGGTGTTAATTAACACTAGCATCGTAATTCGGTTTCAGATTACCAATGAAACGGTTTTAATGGTTTGGAAAGACTTCCAGCAAACAAAAATATCACTATGATCCTCTGAAGGGGTCTCAGAAAGAGACCACCCCCTCGTAGACGAAAGTGACCTCCTATCTTCATAAGACAGTGACAAGGAGGATAAGGCTACTCATAAAAGATGATGGCTTTTTCTTCGCATCATTATATCCAGTGTACCGTATAGTCTCATGACAGTAAATTTTAAGATGTTTAAATAGTAAACTGCCTTTAGATAGAACAAGAGTAAGAAATTATATCTCGAAGAGGTCTTGTTAAAATATGGCGCGTTTCCTCCTTACCACTGTCTTATGAAGATAGGAGGTCACTTTCGTCTTCGAGGGGTGTGGTCTTCTTTCTGAGACCCTTCAGAGGATCATAGTGACATTTTTTTTGTTTGCTGGACAGTCTTCGAAACCATTAAAACCGTTTCATTTGTAATCTGAAACCGAATTACGATGCTAGTGTTAATTAACACTCCACCCCTACGGGGAGCAAAAAAAAAGGTTAAATTTATGTTCCATCCCCTCTGTCGAGGGCGCGCTTGCAGTTGATAATCTCTCCGCCTTGGAGAAGGAACGAGAAAGTATATTCATTGATTTATTTTAAAAAAAATTGTAATTTTCCAATAATAAACGGAGTTAGGACATCATGTTAGAAAGACCCCTTCAACGTAAAATGTATGCGTTATATTGTATGTTGCAATACTTTTGAGTGGGGAGGGTATTACAAGGCATACTGATAGACATCATTTTTAAATGAGTCAACTTTTGACTGTAAAATTTTCACAATGGAATCCCTGCATAGTTTACTTGATTCTAGAATAGTTTTTACCCCAAGTTGAGGACTACCCCCAATCATGTCATTCACCTTTATTGTTTGTATTATACGTAGTTTTTCGGCTCAACGATCCCTGTCACCATTTTTTTTGTCTGAATTTAAAGCAACGACATTGAATAACTTGATATCACATCATTGTGACATTATGTACATTTTATGATATAAATTACAACAGATGGGAACTTATCTTCTCAATGCTACAAACAAAACGAGAAAGACAAAAATGGGAAAAGGGCGAAAAGGTAAAACGCAAAAGGAAGAAAAGTGGAGGCAATTTATTGAGGAAGAAGTGAGAACAAGGAGGTCAGGGAAGATAAAAGAGGAAAAGGAGGAAAAAGAAGAAAAACAAGAAGAACTCGAAGAAAAAACGAAAAAGAAGAACAACAATAAAAAGAGCAAGAAGAAAAAGAAAAGATAGAAAGAAAGAGAAAAAGAAAGAATAAAGAAGACGATTAAGACTGGGTAGAAGAAATAGAAGAAAATGAAAACGGGGAAGACGGTGAAGAATAATAATGGAAAAGACAAAAAAGTAACAAATACTTCTTATGTAAATGATACACATTACAAAAGATGGTTTGATGCAGTTTTCCAGTTTCCCTCAGTACCCAACCCCTTTTGGTGTGTATTAGCACAATTGCAATGTATCAAAAAGTTCTTAATAACACTGTTTGGACTACAAGAATGTTTTCCAGACCATTTTAACATAGAAATGGTATCAACAAACACCTGAAAACTTAGTTGCTGAAATGGTGTCGCTATTGTAAGAAAATAGTTATAATTCTTGCTTTGATAGAGTGTGATCGTACGAAAGTCCCATTTTCTTGTGCGTATAAAAGCACAAGTAGACAGCTTGGCAAACAAGCACAAGTTACTCTGCACATTGAAAAAGAAAACATTTGTCTTGGATGTGTTGGCACGGGGGGGGGGGCGGTGGGGTGTTTTCCCCATGATGGACAACAATACGCACATCGTCGCGTGTAATTTTCGTCAAGACTAACCGTAACTTTGCGGCTTTCCAATAATTTTCCGTCTTTCGATTCCTATCGGGTAATTAAATTATGGGATTATGAAAGATTTAAATCTTGCTTTTTAGAAAAACATTATGTCCCCCGCCATTATGACCTACTTCCCCTCCAGGTAATATCAGGGGGCACTGAATGAACTTCAAAAGAATGATTCGTCTAAAAATAATATCGGATGTTATAAAAGATCGTAATCATTAAAATCATTGGCTGCGGGTAACATTGATTGTATGCGAGAAAACGTGCTGGCATCCGTTTGTGTAAGTCGATACTGGGTCCAAGAAATATAAAATGGTCAGCATAATCCAATCAAACAACACCATTTCCATATACGTACAAACAACGTAGAAAAGTGTTATATCCCGCACACACCTCAGATAACTTTGCACGACCCATTCATTTTATCTACACTTGGAAACAAATAATTGTTCTCAAATGTTATAAATAAATATATATTCCAAGTTAATGTATTTTGCCTTAAAAATGAATCAGTAATAATAATAATTTATTATAATAGTAAAATAATTGATAATAATAATAATAATAATATAATAATATAATAATAATAATAATAATATAATAATAATAATAAT
>JZLH01S0404473.1:17274-22274 GCA_001188425.1 Eucidaris tribuloides | reverse complement strand
ACCCAATATTATTTGGAATACATGAATGTTGTTCGCAGCATGTAATGTTTCAGTTATTTTTGTTGTTTTTTTACATAAACAAAAATAAACCAAACTGTTAGAATGGTCTTTCAATCTTTGGCACATCGAGGTATGCTTCAATCACGATGGTGTCGACCTTTATAACCGACATTCGAGGCCGTAGTAACTCACATAGATTCCTTTTAGTCTGTGCTTTTGCCAAGGAGCTTCTTACTTTTACCCAATACACAACTGATCAGACCTAGTTCGCAAATACAGTCAGATATGTCATGTATGAAATGGTTGATGTAACAACAGAACATATACAGCATATAAGACGACAAAGACTGCACTATTTTATAACAAAACCAAAGCTGTTTACTTTCAAAAGTGAAAAAAAATGCGCTCACTTTCTATCACTTAAGTATAGAGAGGAATGTATTCCATCCTCTCTGACCTGTGGACCATAGTTTAGTCTTTTTGCCTTTTCTCGATCATACTGTAAATTAAATTCAACTGTATGCTTGCTTTCTACTCTGCAGATTCTGAAGCATCATTGGGAAAAGATGACCAACGACTCGGTGTTCCTTTAATGCTTCAGGTCACCTTGTTAGTTTAACAAGAATCAGTTTAAATCCACATTACAACTCTCTTCTGAGTAGCGTATGAATTCGCGTACAAACACAGATGCCCTTCAAAGTAAATTAATGTTGTCGGGGTACAATCGACGGGGCTCCCCAAAGCATTCTGTTCCGTCAGAGTAACATGATTGTTTTCTCGCTACATTCTGCCCACGAGCAAACTCCCACCGGGATAATGGTACGGCGAAACATTCGGACTATGTCAAGCATGACTACCATTTAATTAGCTTAGATTCGAAGAAGGACATGTCTCATTCTGCGAAGCGGTATCCCTTGTATCTGTCACTCACAAAAGCGTAGGCACGACTCCGGCAGCCCAGCCGACGAAGGTTAACTAAGTTCGCGTATCTGTGACCGCGGTAACACTAGTAGAATCACACATGCTAATCGTATCATTACACGTTTTAATCAGATCTTAATTGTCGGGAATTATGTTTTAATGACGACCCGCTTCAACCACGTTCAATCGTTCATCATCTTGAGTAGACTGGGGGATCGCGGGCTAAATTGTAGCTGACACGATGTAATCATGTTTGGAAACTATGATTCAAAGCCTAATTGTAGCAGTTAACAAATATGCGTTAGCTATGTAGTACTCAAGTTACCACAGGGAAATGCTAGAGAATGTACCCATGGTTTATGTACACACATAATGCAAACAATACATGGCGGTTGTGCTTGGTTTGGTTTTCCGTCAACCCTACTAATAACATGCATGTGATCTTTAAAGGTCCCATTTCGAGGTTAAATTCAATTATTCAATCACAGAAGCTCATACGATAACTCGAAAAAAGGGAGAGACAAGTGGCTCGATAATGCACTTGTTGATTGATCCGAGTAACACCAATTACCTTCGTTCATGGACATTTCGTATAAATACGCCAACACTACAGCAGGAGTTCAACAATATTTTCATCTTGCTCACCTTTTGCCCTATCTGATGTTATGTTGGGTGTAGATATTATCTTCATCTGACCACATCAGGCAACTCTATAGGATAAAATCGGAACATTCTTGATGGAAATTAGCCTCAACATTAAAAGCACCATTGGGGCACTGGAGTGACAAGTACAATTTGCTAGAGCAATTTGCAAGATTATGTCAAATTTGCAACATTGTATCCAAGACCAATGTGTTTTGTTTTACTTTGTACTTTTGGGGGAAACCGTTCATCTTAAAATTGTTTGAGACGTAACGGCAATATTTTTTTTTCTGCGTCAACCGTGTACCTTTAAAGGAATTGTCCAGATGACTTTTTTTTTAGATTTTCTGGTATGTGTACAAATTTTCAGACCTTTTCGTGACTGGAAGGAGGAATCACAACACTTAAAGTTTAAGACGAATTATACAGAACAGGGGTGATGAAATGGCAGCTTCTCATTAGAATAAGTGCCTTAGCACTTTAGTGATCAAAACAAAATGAGAAAGGCATGTACACAATTTTCATAGATAAACTTCTATCGCAAGCGGTATTTTAAAGAAACAACGACAAATTTGGACACAACTGGAATTTAAGAGGGTCTTTTATCAGCGTCTTTGTCCAGTATAATTATTTTATGATTTTCATGGTATTCCTGCTCCTAACCAAAACAAAGTCCAACAAATCAAACACAGTAAAACTGACTTACAATAGATCTGGAATTCCCGTTAAAGGGCAGTTGACATGATTGGGAGAAGTAAAAAAAATGACCCATGAAACAAATAGGTTGAAACACATACCAATATATATATACCAGCTAGAGTGTATCTCCTGGCTGGAAGGATTTGTCTTGAGTTTGTTTACTTGCGGAGAAACAAGCATTCATTTACCAGAATTTAATTATCATGGTGCCCTGATAGAAATTGTTTCCGAACAAAGCTACTCAACAAATACGCCTGTTACATTGAGTCCTAATGGTGCTTTTTTTTCAAAGTAATAAATACTTGACCATGAAATTTAGACTGCAGAAGCCTTGAACAGTGTAGCCTACTTCTTTTGTGGGTAGCTTTATCCCGAAGTAAGGACCTCTTCCGATCCTGATATTTACCTTTAATGGTTGAAAATCATATGAGATTACCACAGTACAAATGGCTGTGCTGTCGTGACCTCTCTGGAGGGAAGGTCATGTTGAAGCATGTCGTGAACGACAATATCATCAAGGTAACATTTCTCCAAGATAATGTACAGTCTACATTTCTCTTGTCATCGCGACATATGTGTCTAATTTGCAGACACATTAAAGTTAGTCCCTAAATCCGTATTGGAAGATCAACTTAAATGTATGGACACATAGAGGTGTGTCCTGGGGTCGGGTCGAGTCAAACGAGAAGGTGGTTGTATTTACTTGATGTGAACATGGTTGGTGTAGGTAGGCCCTGCATGATTGATACGAGGGTTGCAACTGGCACTTTGTGTCAAAATGTTGTGACACATTTTGACTAAAAGTCCCATGTGACTAAGCCAGTTCGGAATTCCAATTTACGTATGACCATGTGCAGAAGACAGGTCAGCTGCAGATGTACCAAAACTTCCTTCTGTAATCGGGAGGATTTTGATCAAAAATTAACAGATCGCCAGGTGATTGACGAATGATTAGATACACTCCTGCTCATAATTATGGAATATTTTGTTGATACTTAAGTTCTTTTTCCTATATCGTCCAAAATTTTCAAGATAAATGTTTATTTTACAAAAACGCAGTATGCGAAGCAATTTTTGATTTCATGAGATGACTAAAGTAAAAACGAAACTACATTTGAGCGAAATAAAAATTATATATATATATTTTTTTAATCCACCAAAAATCATGAAAAGTATTAGATTAAAGTAATTCAAAAAACAACACAGAAAACGGATAAATTTTGATCTAATGTCATTTCAGAATAGTGTTTGTTACAAGTCTATTAATGCGCGTAACCACCACGTGACTAAACAACAACAACATCGCCATTTATAAACACAGGTTTTAGTGTCGAGTCGGACGCTACAAAATGCTCAAAATTCCTAAAATACTTAGATTATAACTGTTTCACCTGGGGCGAACAAATATTAATCCCAGACGTACCGTTCACGGAAAAATGGCAACTTCTAAAATGTTTTTTTAAATATTCTATAATTATGAGCATGACGAGGAACATTCATACCAACAACTATCATCAACCTAATTAGGGAAAGCTACAGGTATTATTATCATTTTGAATATACCTCTGTCCAAGTCTAAGTCACAGACTGCTCTTTAATTTACCCCAATCCCGACCGTAGCGAGCAAATCTAGTCTAGTGAACTGCCTTCGGAAGTTAGGATTAGGGCAAAAAAGGACAACAGTCTAAAACTTAGACAGCCTCCTCTGTCCATGCCTAGAAACAAGTTCCAAAGCCTCTAGATAAGGAGGGAATAGTTAGGACAGATACATTTGGTGCACCACAGTCGCACACTCGACGACAGTAATATTGCTTTGATGATACGTTTATGAGCTTTTGGTTGGGATATCATATTTATGAGTATGTTATGATAACTTTTGACACAAGGAAATGCGTGTACATGCAATGGACACTGTAGCGAAGCTTAGGCTTGTTGACCTTTAGGTGTTCGGTAGGACTTTCAGGGGAAACAGATGAAGGGTTAACATCATGTGATCCTCCATGAATGGCGCAGCTCCACTTTTTCACTGACCGAAGATGGATCTTATGAAAAGTGAAATCGCAGAGCATAATCATGACACAAATTTAAGTGCAGATTCAGGCAATTAGAAATCGACTTGTAATTACAAAAAGAAGCCGGACTACATGAATGAAATATTGTGTTCGCTGGTGTACTAAAACTCTAATTTTGTGATTGATGGGGTTGAACAGTTTTCTGATCCTCTGCAGAAGGTGCACAGGCCTGTCATTATAGAAGTCCAAAGTTTAAAGCCCAAGTTTAGTTTTGGGGATTTTTTTTTAATTTGAAAGCTTTATACCCAAAGGTCATATCACACCAATAATTTTTAATTAATGAATGAAAAATCTCGGGGGGGGGGAGGGGGGAGACCCCGAGATTTCGGGGTATACCCCCAAGATTTTCGACTATATTTTACATTATAACATCCAAAGAGTTAATAAGGTGTTAAGGTTATCCAAGCTATACCTCATCACAAAGAGCAGACTTTCAAATTAAAAAAAAAATCCCCAAACTAAACTTGGGCTTCAATAATTATCAAGCAATTCTTAATTCTCCTCTTTCTCTTCTTCTTCTTCTTCTTCTTCTTCTTCTTGGTGATCCGCAACGTGTAACCGTTGCGGATCACCATTGATTTCGTCAAAATCTTCTTCTTCGTCTTCATCTTCTCTCTTTCTGACCACTTTTTTGTGTCCCAAATATCTCAAGTATGACATGTCCTG
>JZLH01S0404416.1:142930-167998 GCA_001188425.1 Eucidaris tribuloides | reverse complement strand
TTTTGTTTCAGTGAGATGTTTTCTCTTCTTCTCTTATGCTCGTTTCGAGAATTTAATCTATCTTTGCTAGAAGCGATGCGCATTTCGGTTCTTCGGCTTTGTTTTGGCGATGAACGTCCTCCATTAATGTAGATTTTTCCCGGGGGGGGGGGCACTAGTCATTACAAGGTGTACACCATGCGCGTGTATGGACTTTTAAAATGGACCCTAAACAGGTAATTATCTGTCAATCTCTGTCGATACCTAAACAAGTTTCAGTATCCAAATACATAAACTAGTATTTCAGGTACGAGAAGATACCTTTTAAAGTCAACATTCCGTAATAAAGAAAACCCATTTTCCTGGTTTTGGCGATTTTGATACCCTTTTCACTGCGTAGCGCGTACATCGCCGAAACGTGAGATGTGTACACCTTGTAATGACAGTGCCCCATCCTCCCACCGGCAGATTTTTCTTCTTATTCGGTGTGACGAACCAGATGAAAACAAAATACAGTTAGTGATGAAGACGCGGTGATTGATGCGGGAAATTAATAATGGTTGCTGTTCTGTTCATATCATCAAGAGAATCCGCAAATATATTTGTAAAGAATACAGAAACTATTTCCTAGAGCTCACAGCCATTGACATGATGGGAGAATGAAAAATACTGATCAGTACAAGCTAAGGGAAGAAAATTCGAAACTAGGATATCACTGATCGAAGGATTCAAGATACCTAATGAGAGGTCGGTAACTCTCGGACTCGGACTTTCCTGAAAGATTGATAATGGATGATTTAAGTGTCTATCGGACAAATGACCTTCTTTCGGACTGACACCCTTGGCACAAATATTCTGCTAAGCAATGAACGTTTGAACCAATAACCATGGACCATTACACTTATGACTCTTTACGGCACTTGGCGAAAATCAAGTGACGACATTGTAACATATCGTATTCATCCAGAAGAGGTGTCTATTCATTCATCCCACTTGATGAATTGGATTCCTTTAAATGGATTTTCGCCAGTGTCTTGGGGCAATGAAGCCTCTAGTATATGGCCATTTACACCACAAACTTGAACCTTGACACTTTGGACTAGTGAGCTCATGATCATGAACTCTCTTTACCATCACAGACTCATTCAACAAATGGTCCTTTCAAAGTAAATAACATTTAACCAATGACCGTTTGGAACAATGAATCGGCAGACCATGACAATTTAACTCCTTCTATCAGGGACCGGTGAATCTTCATTCACGCTGATGAATATTTCAGATGAATGAATCTTCAACCTCCTGACCAACAAATCTTCGACAACAAATCATGAACTTCAGACCCGAACCTCCACAATATCAAGAAGCAAGGGATCTTATAGAACAATGACCATAAGGAACAATGAAACGGTCATACCATTGAAGTTTCAACTAATTACCCTTTCAGATATGACCATGAATCTCATTCACTCTGATGAATATTCAGAAGAATGAACCTTCGACCTTCCTCACCAAAAAATCTTTGACTACATATCATGAATCTTTTAGACCACGAACCGCGTAATATCACGGAACAAGGAATCATCTTAGACAATGCCCTTTGGAAAAATGATCTGTCATACATGAAACTTTAAACCATACCTTTTCAATCCTCCTCACTCTGATGAATATTCAGATGGATGACCTTCGACCCTCCTAACCATCAAAACTCTGGACTGCAAATCATGAGCTTTCACTCCACGAGCCTTCATAATGATGACCTTGTGCAATGTGCATCCAGATAACGACCCATGACACGTGAGACCAATGGCTCTTGGAAAACTGGACCTCTGATCATAAACTTAATGATAATGACCAAGTGGATCTGACGCAATCTGATATCATATTACACAGTTGTTTTATCCACGTACTAAGTTTTACACGCAGTGATATTTTTGACGTTTCCCATATCACACAGTCTGGAATCATTATGATTTTTATAGCAAATCACCCCTATACGTAAGAGCAACATGTATATTACTGCTGACAATGAAATAATTATGATTTCTGTGCAAATTCCTAAAGAAAATGTACAGGTTTGTCCTATCAAAGGAGAGTGGTATTGATGTTTTAGATATTGCGTTGCACTTGAAATTCGTTCACTTTGCAATTCAAGTAGCTGTTTTTGTATGTCGTTGCTATCGTTTGCGATTTGCGATAAATAATTAGATCTTATTACTCAGTGACAGTTAAGCAATATCATACATCTGAAAAAAAGGTCACTGACTATTCGTATCAATACTTGCGATGTGCAATATACAACCTTTATCGTGGACCGAACATACAATGATAATTTCTTCTGAGACAAAAAGTGTTACAGTACGCCAGAATACAAGTGAGTAACATCACGCAAGCAGCTTTTATGTCCAATTGTGACTTAATTTGGGAAATGTAAATCAGAATAGATTTGACCAAGACAAGAATGTGATGGTCAACTTTACGAAAAACTGTCCCCAGAGCCAATTAGTCTATCATTCTGGCGGCCATGGACGGAGGTTTGGATGATACAACCAGAATACGTAAGTGCTACTTGCCACGAGATCGCAGTGCGTTTGATATATTCAGCTTACTTCGAGCTGTCTTAAAACCTTGTACATCCATATTATCATGTAAATGCTTGTTTTAAGGGAAGTGCACACCTTAAATGCTGCCCTCTCTTAAAGATGGAATTGTCTCATGAGTTTTGCCATGCCCTCTTTCTTAACTAAAGGCTTTAAGAAATACGAACATGTTTTTGACAGCGAAGAAAGGGAAGAAAAACTATCTGAACTCTGGCGTGAATGAACGGAAAATGTGGTTTGAAAGTTCCGTGTTTAAGAATGAACCATTTTAAATGATCTCCTTAACTTTCATCACTATAAGCAAGTCCACATTTATTGATGGTAAGATAGGGTATGTGCGTGCTTTTGTTTGTATAGATCTGTGTGTATATGTCGATCACACCAAACATTTCAGTTAATCTATACTCAATAAGATGTTCCGGAGGCTTAGGACGCGGCTACTTTGTAGGGCTTAGTGACATGATTGAGAGATTTCCCATACACATCGTTGTTAAGATGGAAAGTAAGTCAAGCGTGCCGCAGGCTGAAAGAGGAACTAAAAATTCAAGGAAACTAAACTCCACCACAATACCGCTTATTTTTTCCTCAAATTGCAGACAGCCAGAAAAAGCAGGTCACATCATAAAACCAAATTAAAGTTGAATCAAGACGCATGCATTCTGAGTGTTTTACGAAGTGGACGTACAGAAATCAAAGCAGAATCAAACTAATTTGATATCCTCCCTTTAATTAATGCTATTTGAAGTAAGTGGCACACAATTTCACTCTGGCACAACAACCAAATTATGTTTTTTTTTTTTTACTTTAGGGATATTATTCTGTAATCTCAATAAATGCGTAATTACGTCCCAAACAGTTTATGCACCAAAATGTGTTAACAATCTGAAATAAGTCGCACTATCTTAAAAATAACTGCAGTTAGAAACAAATAACATTTTAAGTAACGCTGGGTTGAAAAGCAATAAAATCTGAATGAAGCAATTTGTTTAATTAAAATGAATGTAAAGTCGACATATGAATCTTCTGTTCTCGTAAGTTTCTCCGGCTTGGTCAAACAACTTTGATGCCTTGGTAATCGACAATACATGTATAAATTCGATTTGAATCAATGCGATAGTAACATAGTCTGGTCACACAATAAAAAAGTTTATTTTTGTCATTGATGGACGATCTGCCATTTACAAAGTACACTCAGTATATTCAAGGAAATTTTTAAAGGTTAACTGTCGACGAAGAATGGGAAAAGGCGTCCTCTCTAGACTGAAAGATAAAATGGCGGCACCAACTGTAGTCTGCTCATAGTGCAATGTAAAACAGCCATGGTACGTGAATGAATAATAATTTATAAATATATGTGTCTGTATATAAGACTATTATACTTCGTGTAAGTTGTATTGATTTTTTTTTCTGACACTATACATGTAGCCTTTAAAGATCACAACGACTTGAAGATCTTCAGTGGGTTTCAACGTTAACCAAGGGCCAGATGACCTGATCGTTCGTCAAAGCACGAACATTGAATTCACGCCTACTCATTCAACGTAAAAACCAATCAATACGCAGGGAGCAGCGGAACGCTTAGGAACGTCTACTAGAGTAAAATACCTCTAAATTATCTCCATAATGAACGTAAGCGTGTGCTTATCTTTTCTGCAATGTACAGACATCGGAGGTATTAACCAATAAAGAAGAGTGGGGTCATCTACCTTAGATCGTAAGTTCTTTTCCCCCTGAATGGTTCGATTAAGAGTATGGACGTTGAGTAGCCACCGTCTTTCATTTCACAAACTATAATGATGAAATGGTTGTTGTTGCCGCCATCTATTATCATGCGTTATAATGTTAGCTACGGTGTCATGAGCCATAGGCTCCTTCCTACTTCGCACATCCTTATTTTCATTATTGGTATGTCTTCTGTATCATATGCATTCTCAAGGTTGCTGCGGTGTTTCACGCAATATTTTATCCGACTCCAAGGTTTTTAAAGCACTATTCATTGCTATTAGTGCCAACATTCGTAAATGCCATTTGGATAATCCGCATTGTACAGTTTTTCTTTGGATTCATTGATTATCCCAATCTAATCCCAAATTAATCCACCTTTAAAGTGTGTTTTCAAAATCAATACTGTTTGTTCTTATTTAATACAAGTTCTTCTTAAATGACTGGAAGCTCTATGGCATCTAACGAAGACTTTGTTAGATTGCTATCAAATTATGCTTTGTCACACCGCTATACTAATAGTATTTTTTTTACCGCAAATGTGGTCGAAATTATGTGTACTTTTACGGTACAATCACATGAAAGCAAAATATTATTTATTAAAGACACTACTATAACATTGTGGAAGACCCGTTTAAACCAAATGCTCAATCTTTGCTATCTGACATATCTGACAGTGTTTGAAAGGACAATAAAAACACACCAGAACACAAAAATTCAGCAATTATGCTGTCACTTGTAAAATATGTACAAATAAAAATTGCACATCAATTATCTCAACCGATGAAAATTCTGCAACATAGCAGATATGGGGACAATTTTTTCAGGGCTTCTTTTTAGGCACTAGTAGCATGGGGAATCACGTAGCTCACATTTTTTTAATGCAAATATTGTTATACAATACCTTTAATCTATAATTTTTACTTCTTTCCGTTTCTTTATGGGGGGGGGGGGTGAGTCAGAATGGTTAAACCAACTCTCGATACTAACAAACCAAAAATGGAACATTTCATTGACGCATTTTGACCACCTCACAAACTTACGTCAAATTCACCTTCAAAGTGCCGCATTATCAGCCGTTCCAAGCTTTCATTTTCTGCCAAAACTTATGATAATTGCAATGCTTTTTGGGACCACTACAGATGACTCAATTAACCGATATGTGTGGATAACATTTTAACGCAGAATACGTCATTCGAAGTGTTATCTTCAGATACAACTGAACGGAACACCTTTCAAAGTGTCAGTATGGCATCTTACAAGCTGTATGTGCTGACGTTTGACGTTTGCATGAAAGATGGTTTACATAAATTGGAATTTACACATTCTGGTTTGAAATTTCAAAACATTTTTCCAGTCTTAGTTGTTTTCATGAAAAGAGGGGAAGGGGTTTACGGTGTAACTGACGTCACAAATAATGCCGCGTGCAAACTTTTACAAGGGTTCCAGTTCATTACCTTAGATTCCGTAAAACACTCTTCAGTACAGCTGTTGGTCATTTCAGGAACGGTACGTACCGCTACATGTAATAGCTTTCATATAAATTGGTGTTGGATCTGCGAAAGAAATGCGTTACAGGGTGTTCGCAGGGCCGGAGAAGGGCTTAACAGAAATTTTCACTAATTTCAGGAAATATTGCCTTGTTTGATATTCTGCAATTTACAGAACTAGAATGCGTCTATAAAAAATATCACAGTACTGTGATTTACATGGTGAAAAACATGACAATGGTTTTTCAAGTGAGACACAATTTCAGTGTTAAGGCCTTCTGCTGGCGAAAAAATTCTACTTTTGGTCAATAAATTGCAATATTATTTTTCAGTTCCATAACATTTGCCCAGTGACTGCCTCCACCGACAGTTGCACACACTAACCCTAATTTAACATGATCCTACACCCTTAATCCTAACCAAATCCAACCCATAAACCCAGACCCTATAGCGCTATAGCCCTAACTCCCCTAACTCATATCCCTGTACTTGAAATGAGTAAAATCCCCAATTGGCCAATAAAATTTCGTTTAAAGCGCACAGTTTAGTGTTTCGTAAATGGCGTAAAAAGGACAATTTCTTTGCCTTAGATACACATATATATATATGAACATCAGTGCGCTTGAAACATTTGCCCTCGCTCTGAAAACTTTCACATTTTCACATTTTAAAGAATTACTCAAATGTAAAAAATCTCGGGGGGGGGGGGGCCCGAGATTATTTTCCATAGGTAATTACACAACCGCTTAGATGCTCTCCTTTGATCTAAACATAATTTTCGTCACTTAAAACATGGTTTCAGTAGATTTTGCATGTTGTTGTTTTCTAATGTCAAGGCGTGACAATAGAATACTTTGTGATAAGATTGACTAACAAATTTGTCTGATATACGACCCGAAATTAAAACTTGGGCTTCTTAACCGTTTAACAGTTCTAACATTTTCTATCTGGTGCGAGGTTTGTGCAGGGGGGGGGAAGGCGGGTTACGAAGAATCCACCTGCGAGCAGGTCAGAGGAAGTACACACAATCACATTAGACAGCGGTGGCCGATGCTTACATATGCTTCGTCTGCCTCTGTGGAACGATGAGCCCACGAAAAACATCCGTTTATTTCGCGAGATCCAGAAGTTCATCAGATTACATTTCAACCATGCACGCTGCGTCGCTGAACATAATCATGTCGAGGATTTAATAAAGAACGTGGTAATATCACCGCTCTTTGTCTTCCGTGGACATGCACAGAAGAGGATGTTTTTTCATCTAATTCAAGCAACAGGGGGGGAACCGGATATAATATATGAAACATTTTGTATGCACGTGAGACTGTTTTATTATGTTTCGGAGGCAAGTAGCAACATCATTTTTTTTTATACCTTGCCACATTCGGAAGGATTATAATACATTCTTCTATTTCTCATTCCAGCAATCAGAGAAAGCGGCCGGACGATCGAGGAGATATTTAAAGGGGGACGGCTACGTCGTCAATGTTCAATTTTCAGGCAAGACGCATTATTGAACTCAAAAGCTAAACAAACAAGAGCCGGGGCGCCACGACGCTTCACCTGAGGTCTTCGCAAACTCTCTATGGTACCCATAGAAAAAAACATCAGTTACATATAGTTTGCGCCCTTGGAACCGATTATTCTATAGGCACCAACATAGCCAAATGAACCAGTTGGAAAACTTTGCATCCCTTGCATAATAGCTGATTTTGCAAAG
Organism: Eucidaris tribuloides; assembly: GCA_001188425.1. Taxonomy (NCBI): domain Eukaryota; kingdom Metazoa; phylum Echinodermata; class Echinoidea; order Cidaroida; family Cidaridae; genus Eucidaris; species Eucidaris tribuloides. The sequence continues at coordinate 160,490 of JZLH01S0404416.1, read as the reverse complement.
TTAAATTAAATCTCTAACATCCGTTTTTATAAAAACCAAGGCACGCCCTAGTATTCCTTAAACATTTGAACCTTTGACCTATCCTATGTGACGCTTGACCCAATTTAGACATTGAGGTCACTATACATGCTAACATTCTACCATTCAACGTTAGTCACAAATGGGCCAATTACCAACCAAAAGAGAAACTTGCAGGTATATTCTTATCATTTGACTTCATTTGACCTTTGACTACATATGTGACCTTTCACCCCCAAAATAACATTAAGCGTCCCTGTTATGCCACCTACCACCGCAAGTTGAGGTTACAAATTGACTTTGTGGTTAGAAACGTTATCTAGCTTTCGGCCCTTATGGCCCTGCCCCCTGTGGCCCTTACGGGCGGCCTGGTGTACCATTCCAAGAACCCTCTATCCCTCCCCCTGAGGATCATTTCCCACCAAGTTTGATTTAAATCATTGATGTGAATGTGAATTATTCCCATAGGGCCCTACCCCCAAATTTTGCCCCCCTTAGGGGCCAAATGGGGACCCTGGGCATTGTCAATGAGGAAAATTTAATTCAGCACCATATAGAGGTATCTACACACAAACCGTCGCGCTGTAACTTACTATTTTCTGGATCTAGAGCAAGAGAATGTTTTGGACAATATCCCTACTTCTTTGGCCCCTTTTAGGGCCCTTGCCCCTGCGGCCCGGGGGGGCGGGGGCAGGTGCTTACTCCATTGGAGGACCCTTGAATCGCCACCCCTAAGGACCATCTCCTGGCCAATTTTGGGCCAAATTTCCAATCATTGCATTTTGATAGAAGAAGCTTGAAAATGTGTAAAAGTTTACGCACGACGCACGACGAACGGACCGAACGACGAACGACGCAACGCGCACGACGCACGAACCGACGGCGGAACGAAAAGCCGATACGCCAATAAGCTCACTTGGAGCCTTTGGCTCAGGTGAGCTAAAAATGGGGGCTGTTGCTGTTTGCTGCCCCTGGGGTTGGGAATGTCGATTTATTTTATAGATGGATACTACAAAATATAGAAAAAATAAAAAAAATAATAAATAACAAAAAACATTGTTTCGTCTGGATTTCGAACAGCGAAATTACTGTTCATCAGTCAAACTTAAATCAGGCATTCGAACATCGGCGTGTCTCAGGCAAATAATGTAATAGAATCCATTATTCTACATTTAAACGATTTTCGCGCCACGTCTCCTTAAAATCCTCGTTGAGTTCCAGTATCTTAACAAATTCCATCATTAAATTATTGTAATTAAATATCATAACTTGTTTCGTTGATTTTTAAGAGATAGTTCTCTAATCTCCTCTGGATGAACACGAGTCATGCATGAGCGTGAAAGCCAAACTGGGCAAATTTTTATATGGAATTGCTTACATCTGATGATGTACGTTGGTTGAATTACAAGTACATACCAGTGACGTGAGCATTGATTGCGGCGACAGTTTGTCGGCGGGTGATCTCAGACAAGGAATTTACATGCATCTCAGAAGACGAGTTTGTGCGTTCGCTTTCCATGAGGTATTCGGTTCAGAAAAAGTTTACGGTTAGGGTTGATTAGCGTTATAAGATGAGACATGCTTAAATTTATGGTTAGGGTATGCAACATCTATATGCATGTATAAGATATTAATGGTTTAATTTGAATTTTTGAACCAGAATTTCTGAAATTTTTTTCTTTAAAAAGCCACACCAATTTATACACCAGATAATCAAATCGCGTCATAATTACGTAACGCCAGAGAGTAACAAATTTATTTGGAAATGGATCAGCCTCACTCTGACTTTGTTGTCTTGATCGAGATGAAACGCGGTTGTATCGATATTGCATGTTAGCAGTGCCCAGAAGTCACTCTGTACTTAATATTTCTACTCCTCCGTACACCCCGTGCAAAATTTCCACCGTGTGAAAAGGCATATCCGTATTATATACAGGTCCTGCCGCTAAATCAACGTGAGCTTTTCCGATCAATCACAACCGTTTCCCTCAAGTGAACATGTTAATACCCGCCTCATTTTGATTGATTTTCAGAGAGCAAATGATCCGAGACAACCGACGGTCTCATATCAACGGAAGATTTGGTGCTGAGACGAACGGAAACTCATCCACGAAGCCAGGCGACGTTGGAAATATTTACAAATGCTCTGGGACAACTGAAACGAAATTCAAATTCATTGTGAAACGCAGATCTGAAGGGATTTACTCCCATTATGGCGTTCTCCGCCCTATAAAATTATCTGGACTTCTTTGCATTTAATACGTGTCGGTGTAGAAGCCCTTTCAGTGCTGGTTTCGGTTGAAAAAATCAGTGAAGGGTATATCCCGTCATCATAATGTGCATGTCGAAATGCATGTGTGCGTGGCACCCCGTCTATCCACCTAGTTAAAAATGATCGATATAAGATTATTGCCTAAGTGGATATTATTTGTTTGTTGTTGTTTTTGACATCTGCTCCCCCCCCCCACACACACACAGCAATTAGTGAGACCGTATTATCACCACACGCATGCTACACGATTTATACATGTATATGCAGTTGTTTTGGATCCAAAAGGCGTTAAATCTATTTTCCACAAATATGAATGAGTTTTGACATCGGCACATTAGCCAGGCTGGTATGAGTCTGAAGAGGTTCCAAACACACTCGCGTCATTTTCTTTACAAAACCGAGTTATTGTTTAGCTATTTGGACAACGATGTATCTAGCAATAAAATAGATTTTTCCCGCGGCAAATAATCATTTTACCTTTCATTTGTGTCATTGTTCAAATAATTTCTGCCAAAGGAATTGCATTTCGACCCGTCACCATGATACCCTCGCATAAAGGTAAGGAACAGTGCCAAACTTAATAATGAAATAAAGTATGAAAGGGAAGTGTCTACAAAAAGTCAAAAGTTATTATGACTTTGCACTTATTGCAAAAGTTTTAATATTTATATTTTTTCACAAAGTATTTTTTCTGTTAATGTTTCACAAAAAAATAAATACGATGTGCGACTTTATTCAGGGTTTCGTGCGTTACAGGTCCCATTTTTTTTTTTCTAAAGTTACTTAGGTGGATATTTGCTCCATTTAGAAGAAGGTGCTTCATTATTGTTTTGTTTCTTGGAACAGATTTCTTACTGAGTATTACGATGACGTATGAACAGGGAGGGAACAATTACAGTCCTGATAAACATTGGCTTTCTCTCCCATCATCCTCTGTATCTGTTCATGTGTACATTGAAATAAAGCAACAAAAAGTGCATTTAAAAATGTACGTCGGTCCGAATCAGGAGTCATGAGCACAGTTGTGAACATAATTACTGGTGTAACGCGGAATTACCGGCGCACCATAAAGAACACAGAAAAGGCCAAAGGGGTGTATCGTTTCGAGTAAAGGGCGGGAGTGTGTTCGGCCAGAAACGTTTTAAGAGGCGGTGTACCTAACAAGCCAAAAAAGAAGGTTCTCGCCATGTTACCCAGATTGAATCCTTCCTGTACCCAACGAACGAGAAAAATCGTCAAGGAAAAACAAGGGGTCCCCGCTATTTTGCCCGATATAATCATTCGTTGTACTGACGGGCGATAGCCAAAAAAACCCAGCCCAAAACAACAGCAACACAACAACAACAACAACAACGACAACAACAGAAAAAGTCCTCTTTTACTTATACTCGAGTCGACAGATCGGAATCAATAATTTACCCGACCAATGGGGGACCCCCACCCCCGCTACGCGACTCCCTGGTTCAAATGCCGATTCGTCTTTTTACTGAGTACTCTGCTAGGCTGTTTATACAAAATGCATTTTGAATTTTCACCCTTGACTTCACTAACGAAATGGAGGTGTGGTATGTATATGCTAACGTCATGTTATTGCCAATTAAAATTATTGCCTGGGTCCCACCCGTTCTTGGCAGACGGGATATTACATTTTGAATGCATTTTCACACACACTGACTCATAATAAAAACGCATCATAGCGTTATACGTCACTTACTACAAGGCCATTTGAATTCAGTGACAGAAACAGTCTAATACCCATGATGATTTCTATTGACTTCAATAAATAAGGGTCGGTCTTAGATATCAACGGTGAAGACCATTGCGCGGTTCCGTGACAAACGATAAAGCCGTAGAAGCCGACATTATCTGTAGCATATTCTCGTATATGACATTTTCAATCAATATGAAAAGATATAATCCGTCATAATTCAATGTAAGAAAGGAGAACGGCAACGGGATCATTAACATTTTAAGAGTCAGTACGATCTATCTTTTATTTCCATTCACCATTATTTGTAGCTTTGAAAGCGCGGCCAATCGCGATTTGCAATATTAAAGCGACACTGACGTTTACCACTTCTTACCAGAACTCCGTGAACAGATATACCACTGAAACCTTTTATCCTAGCAGCACCAGGTTTTCTGTACTGGTATTGACCTTCACTGGGCAGTTTTAATTGCTTTCCGCAAAAAAAATACCCTGCAGTGCATGTAACGTTTATACCCAATGATCTTAATGTCATCGATAACGTTGTCGCCAGGTGAAATTTCTGCGATTTTATTGCAAGGCTAAAATGTCTCGTCACATGTCTTTGCGTCTAGTTAGAATGATACTTTCGACAATCTTTCGAAAGAAATGAATTATGTAGTAGGGTGAAGGCTTAACTTAGGTCTTTCGTATGCCTAATATTTTGCATTGTGTAATGGATTACAGCAGAAACGCTATCATCTTAAAACCTTTAACAATGTACAGGAGCTAGAAACTCATTTGTGCCGGATTTATAAATGACCATTAGAGTATTTGAATTGGATTAGTGTATTTCTTATACAAACTATACTAGTGACCTTCAGACGCTTGTTCTGCATAGGTAAACATCATTGTTATGAAAGTTGACATTTTCTTTTCAAAATTTACAAAACTACTTAGTACTTCTTGCCTACATTGACAAGTATTATGTACCAGTGCTCATTGCAAGATATAGACCTAAAGCAAATGCTGGAAAAAGTTCCATTTCTATCACAGTTATAACTTCTACTGTAAATAACAGTGTACCATTCTTTTCACCAACAGTTAGCATATAATTATTGGTAACCATCCTTTTTTCCAGCAGTACTATAGTCTTCTTAACTTTTGCCATCCATCCCCATTGACTTGATTATCTGTTTTCTTACCACTACCACTTTGGAAGAATCTGTTGCATTTTACCGTTTACTATCTACCCGATTAATCTACAAAACGCTTTTAATCTGCGCGCGACTTTTTGCGGTTGACAATAAAAATTAAAACCAGTTCTTGCTAGAACAGATACATTATTTCATTGATTAGAAATGTAACTGGGTACTCATAATCATCAAGAGAGAAAGGAGATATACATTGTAACGACTGCTGAAGGTAAAAGAGTGATCTTCTGGTATTTGGCTAATTGGTATTTAATTAAAATCGTACGGCGAAAGCGGTGCGAGCGCACGTGAGCGACAGCACTCTCCCGCGCGGTAAAGGATATAACCAGTACGGATTGGTCGCGCAGGTACTTAGCAAGAGGTAGAACTTGTGGCTTCGATCAATTTAAAGGGCCAGGCTGACATGATTAGCATTAGAAGTAAAAAAAAAATGCCCCAAGACATTGAAGAGAACCATCTGAGTAGAAAAATATATCAAAATATGACAGGCTAACAGAGGTTTGAATTTTCAGGCTGGAAGGATTTGTCTTGAATTTGTTTTAGTTGGAGAAGAACATTGAATTGGCTTTCTAGTATTGAAGTTATTCTGCGCCATATAGAACCTTGAACCATTAGAAAGCTACAAACAAATTTCTTTTTTTCACAGCATTTTATTTTTAAAGTAATAATTGCTACTAAAAAGAAAAAAAAAGGTTGGACCTGGAGTTCATTAGCAGAAAAGTATTAAACAGTATACTTACATTCTTGGAAGCATTTGTGCTTCGCAAGTTGAAGGACTAATTACAATCTTGCCATCTTTCCCTTTTAAAGTTCAGTCTGTGATATGGACTCCTATCACACGATTGTATAGGAATATTATACAATGCCAGATACACCTTTATACGTCTCGGAATTACATATCATAGTCTATTGTAAAAAAAAAAAGGATTTTAGAATTTTGGAACCATTTTTGTGACAAATAAGTGTTGACAGTTTTCGGGATCTTCAATTTCGAATAGTTCGCACGACTTGCATAACGTCCTCGTATTGCACGTTACCATGTTTTATAAAGTACAAGAGATATCTTTCCGACCTTTCCCAATCATGCGTCAACCTCAGACGGTATTAACACAAAGGTACTCATTTAACTATTCAAGAACATTGAATTATTTTTAAGCACGGTACTTTTGACGGAACTTTTGTATTGCTTCATTATTACATTGCTTGCCATCATGTTTAAAATGCCAGATTAGATAGGCCCTACAATGTAGATCGAATTAGATTTTGGTGGGCGGCTACAAAATCAAAATAAAGTATATTTTCTACCTATTCTCCCATACCAAATGAAAATATGACAGTATGCATATATGGACCATGGAAATTATTATTCTTGCTATTTGTATTCGTTGTATTTGTATTTACTTCCACTATACAACAAACATGCTTAACAGAAATCACCAATACATTTTCCAATATCATAAATATATAAATTGCAAGGTAGCGAACAATGCATAAACAAAAAGAATGTTTGAAGCGCAATGTCCCCAAAATCATAGCATAATCATCTGATGGCGGAAATAGAAAATCCATGCATATAGTGAAACACAAATGGTAGCTTACACTCTGGTACAGTATTGATTATGCAAACAATTATTTAACTTATGCCATTGAAATCATTGAACCTTGATTACTACGGTAGAACCAATAAGATTATTGAAAATTTAGGCCTACAATATGTAAATCATTTGTTCGGTTTTATCATGCAATTCTTACGCGGAATTCTAAATTCGACAAGAGATTTCCTTATAATCAAATTCCAAACCTTAGTCCTTCAGGTTTACATAGCGGACGTCTTACTTGCACATTTGGTCATAATGAAGGTACAGAGGTCTTGAATGAAATGAAGAAAAAAATCCTCAAGCGAAAAGAAAGATCCCATCGGATAAAAGACCTGCTATATTGGCATTGAGATCACTTGATACCGTAAATCATGTTGTAGGATCGTTGTGAGAACGCCATTCACAATAGCTCCAGGAATCCATGGTCGAGAGTTCCATTACAGGCATGCAGTTAGTCTAAGTCATAGACTGCTCTTTAATATACCCTAATCCCGAGCGAAACGAACTGCGAGCGTGATAAGGGCTTGACTTGAGGGGCATTTGGAACTTCTCCGTTCGAATCGCACGTAGCAAAATCCAAATTCTCATAGACTGTTCTCAGAAAATCTAGTCTAAGTGTCCAGACTCACACTTAGTTTAAGTTCCTGAACTGTCGTAGGATTAGGGCAAAAAAATCCAGAACATTCTCAAACTTAGACTAGCATGCAGTATTCATGAGGAAAGGGGTAGATGAGTTTCCATGGCCACATGACTTGTTTGTGTTTGACGGTCACATTGCTAAACAGTATAGGCGTAGCCGGGGAGGAAGTGGGTAAAAGGGGTCCTGGCTCCCCAATTGATCATTTTGTTGCTCCCTCTTGTTGAAAAATCCTGGCTACGCCACTGTTGCTGCAGTATTCGTGCGCGTTATTTTATCCTCGGTAACCACATTCTTTTGCAGCAAAATAGATATTTAACACATTGTTAAAGCAAACAAAAACCAACCCCCACAAATAGGTGAAGCTAATTTAAATCATGCAGCTGTCAATTTTATAAAGTATCTTTACCGATTTGAGCAAATGTCAGGGATAGTGATTCTTTAATGCAGTTGAATTTAGATGTCAAGAAAAACATGTCTATCACGACTGCTGCCACATACCTTGCAAAAGGTTAAAGGGCATTGTCATGATTGGAGAAGTAAAAAATGTCCAAGGAACCAAATAAGTTGAAACATATTCCAATGTACACTCCTACACATAATTATGGAATATCCTATATCGCCAAAAATTTTCAAGACAAGTGTTTATTTCACAAGACGCAGTATGTAAAGCAATTTTTGGATTTCATGAGATGACTAAAGTAAAAACTAAAATACGTTTGAGCGCAAAACCAATTATTAATTTATGTCTTAAAAAATCCACAAAAAAATCATAAAAAAGGTATTAAATTAAAGTAATAAAAAAATCAACACAAAAAACAGATAAATTTTGATCTTATGTCATTTATCATTAAATTAGCATCGGAATTTCTGTTACAATTTTAATAACGCGCGTAACCACCACGTTACCCGACAACAACTCTGAATACCGCCATTTATAAACTCAGGTTTTAGCGTCGAGCCGGACGCTTTCAAAATGCTCAGCATTCCTGAAATACTTGGATGATACTTGTTTCACCTGGAGTGAGCAAATATTAATCCCAGATATACCGTTCACGGAAAATTGGCAACTTTTAAAATGCCTGTACGATATTCCATAATTATGAGCATGAGTGTATACACCAGCTGAAGGGTATTTCCTGGCTGGAAGGCTTTGTCTCGGATTTTGGTTACTTGTGGAGAAATAATCGTTCATTTACCAGTATTGAATTAATCTGGTGTCCTGATAGAAATAGAATCTATACAGAGTTACACAACGAATTTGTCCTGTTACAATAAGTACTGCTGGTGATTATTAAAAAAGATACTGAACAATTTGCTATGTAAAACACTCAACAGAAGCCTGAACAGTGTCCTTGCGTTTCATCTCAAAGTAAGGCCTTCTTCAAATCCTGCTTTTCACTTTAATATCCAGCTGCACTCTTACTTTGACTTGTGTGTGCTTGTATGCGTTTCTTGTGAGTGCAATTAGCGTGAGTTTGTGTATTTGTTTTTAGCTCACCTGAGCCAAAGGCTCAAGTGAGCTATTGCGATCGCTTTTCGTCCGTCGTCCGTCGTCCGTCGTTCGTCGTTCGTCGTTCGTCGTGCGTCGAGCGTAAACTTTTTTCACATTTTCATCTTGTTACGTTCGTGCGCGTGTTTGTTTTGAGTATATGGGGAGAGTGATGGTTGGGCGTTGATTGTACATTTGTCTGTATCTACGTCTGCGTGAGCGTATAATAAAGAGGATAATTCTTTATGTGGAGTCAAACCTGAAATGCAAATAAAAACACGCTTATAAGTAAGCTGAAGACATCTAGTAATCGGATGTTAACCTCGAGAGGCATTTCTGACCCTTTAGTCGGATAGGGATGATATTGTCATCAATCTCTTTAAAGGTAGGAGATGCTTATTTGGCATTACGCAAAATGATTATCCCGTAACTCGGACCGACGTTTTCTTGGAAAGGTTATTTCATAATGATTTTTCCTGTCCAGGTTGGTTATGTGTCACTGACTTACTGTTCAACAATGACAAAATATATCTATCATAATTCTTTGATATCAATTGCAAAAAATAACCCTTTCTTGAAGATGATTTTCTACCCGAGTGGTTGATAATCCGGCAGTGTTGGTAAGCGATGAACGGTGGTATTATATTACGTTAGTTGTGTTTGTTTGCGGAGCACTTTCTACCCGTTTACATTTAATGTTTAGCATGAACCAGTTCATGTGCACTGGGAACGAAACAGGTGTTTGACATGAGAAAATACACGCATGTTAAATCTGGGTCTCAAATAAAAGTACATGTACGTTACTCGGTAGTCTGGCTTCCAGACGTTTAGATTAACCCATTCTGTATTTGTAAATAAACCACTATAGTCAACTGCTTTGAATAAGATTATTGTTTTGATTTACATGGGAGTAGCGGAGAGCGAGTGTACTCTGGAGGTAGAAAAAAGTCGCCGGCGGAGAGTGGGTGTACTCTGGAGGTAGAAAAGTCACTGGCGGAGAGTTAGTGTATTCTGGAGGTAGAAAAAGTCACTGGTGGAGAGTGAGTGTACTCTGGAGGTAGAAAATATTCCCGGGAAATATTCGCTGGCGGAGAGTGAGTGTACTCTAGAGGTAGAAAATGTTGCTTGGTCTGGAACCGAGACTAGTTTACTCAGTCGATAGAAAACAACATACAACACTCAACATACATGACTTATAAACAAAGAACACACTACCCCCTCGTTGAAACATACACGCATACTCTTGTGTAAATAGGTTTCACTGTGATGCTGGCCCCGTAGTCATGGGTTGGGTTCGGTTTCAGCACGGACCTGGGTCCATGGTTTCGGGTGATGCGGTTGAACACAGGTCGCACACAGTGCACGTGGGAACGGCCACCAGTTTATAACAATGAAAAAGTTCGAACAATAACATTAAGGGGACATTCTTCATTTACAGGGGTGATGGAAACATTCTTTTCTTTGCCAAAATGGAAGACCGCAATTCGAAAACCAGATAAATCCACATTTTATTATTTTTATTCAATTTGCCCTAATCTGTTATTAAACGACAAGGACACAATCTAGTACTCTCAGTTAAATGATTTCAACTGAGAAAATGTGAAAATTTAAGGGAAAAAGAATTTATTTCCAAAGTGAGATACATCTAAAATAATTTGTGCTTCTTTTATAATAAATTCATGCTTTTGGTCCCAAATGATATACAAGGCACATTCTAGAGGTAAGCCACGCCCTATGAAATAAGACCAGCGTCCTATACTTGCTTGTATTCAATTTGAATAATTGTGAGTTTGGTACTTCAGTTTACGACAAGTGGCATTCCTACCACAGGGCTTAATGGTATTACAGTAAGTTAAAAATCCACAAGAGATTCTACAATTATACATGTACGTCAATTTAATTTAGCTTATTTCATTGATGAATTAATTTTTCCGTACAAATCAAGAATATAATCAGTACAAGAATAATTATGGTACTTAAGTCAGAGGGGAGCTTGAAAATTTGCATATGGCATTGTTGTTTAACTATGTTTCTAGTTTTTTTTTTTTAAGAAATCTGATTCGCAATTTCCACCACGCTATGGGTGTCTCTACAAAGGTTTAAAAATAAAGTTTTGAAATAGATTGCAGTTCGAAACGATCAGTAAATACTTTTAAAAGTGACAATGAATGAGCGGCCATTCCAGCTTAACCCCACACAAATGTTGTGTTTTAGAATTTTGTCCACAGGACAGTAATCCAGGTATCGATATTTCTCTGGATATATTTTTCTAGTGACACATGTTTTAGGGTATTTGGTCAGATACCACGTTTGACATTTTTTTTTACACGTGAATCCCACTATGTTCCACAACCAATGTCTTAAGGTACGAAAAAATTAAAGGGTAATGACATAATTGGGAAAAGTCAAAACGAACCGAGTGAATGGAAACATGTGTAAACATATACACTGCCTAGTAGTGTATATTCAGACTGGAAAGATTTCTGTTGAATTTGTTTACTTGAGGAGGAAAAATCCACTTACAAGTATTAATTTAATCTCTGGCCCTGATATAAATCAATCAGAAACACTGTAAAAAATATTGGGTAAACTATACTGGGTAAATCAAAATTGGGTAAAAGTTGGGTAAACTTTTCCCAACTGTTTTGCTACATACATTTACCCAACATGTGGTAAATATTTTTTCGCCCAATATCGGGAAAACCACTGAGCGAAATGAAATTGGGAAAAAAATAAAGCAAATTGTGAACACTGGGTAAAAAGTTGGTAAAGTCTCCAAACTGTTTTGCTTCATGCATTTACCCAACGTACGTAATCTCTTTTTCTTCACCCAATGCTGGGGAAAACACCGCTTGAATCGATTCTCGCGTATTGTGTGTAATAAACTAGTGTGCGTGCGTGTGTGTTTTGGGGTGTGTATATTAGTGAATGTTGTGATGTTGGGGGGGGGGTATGTGGTGTGTGTGTGTGTGGTGTGTGTGTTGTGTGTGTGCATTCTGTGGTGTGTGGTGTGTGTGTGTGGTGCGTTTGTGTTGTCTTGCTGTGGTTCTGTGTCTGCCTTGACTTCATCCCGCTTTGGCGGCTAGTCAAACCGCGCGCTACCGATGATTTCAACGGATAGGATACGCGACGATGTGTGTCTGTCTGTGTGTGTGTGTGTGTGGTGTGTGTGTTGTAGGGTTAGGGTAAAAGAAAAATGCGGGGATAAACCACCGATTGAATCGATTCTTCTCGCCTTAAGCAAACTGTGTGTGCATGTGTTGTGCGGTGTGTTGTGTTGTGTGTGTGTGTGTGTGTGTTAATTACGTCGTGAGTCGTGTATGTATGGATCTGTATACCGGTGTGCGATTGAGTGTGTCGTCATGTTTTGTGACGTGTATTTGTGTGTGTGTGTGTGTCGTAGGTGTAGTGTGGTGCTGTGTTTGTGTTGTTGTGTTGTGTTCGTGTGTGTGTGTTTACAGTATGTGGGTTACGTGAGTCTGTGTATTGTGTTGTGTTGTGTTGGTGGTGTGTGTGTGTGTCTATACATGTATGTGTGTTTTACGTGTAGGTCCTGGTTATGTACTTTGTGTGTTTGTGTGTTTGTGCTGTTTCGTGTGTGTGTGTGTGTGTGTGTGTTGTGTGTTGTGCGGTGTGTGTGTATGTGGTGCGTTGTGCGAGGCTTGTAATTCAATTTAAATTATTTCCAATAATTGACAAACGCGCCAAATTTCAGAATAGCTAGGCGATGCAACACTTACGCACAGGTTTAGTCATACATGGCCAGAAAGCTAGAAACTTAGCTTATGCCTTTCATATTTTAACTTTGCATAATTCGTAACAATGGCCAGTTAAAGCTTGATAAATATAATTTTTAATGTGTCTCAGACATTACCTATGCCTAGATTATAATCAAGAATGGTTATAAAAGCTAGAAAAATAAAATTCTATGAAATGATCCTTTTAATAAGGGATCAACGTTTTGGCCAAAAATGTGGGGTAACTACTACTTTTCTTGCTTTGAAAGTTAGTCGGTATATATTAGTAATTCCATAATATACTGACAGTTAGTTTCAGACTCTACTCCTGGATTGAGGTTATGGTTTCTAGGATAGAATATGATTGATAGGTAAAGTTAGTATTAGGATAGGACTTCATAATGTAAACCAATATCGTGGAAAGACAAATAAAATCTAGATTCCGAAGAATTAATTTTCATTATTTATATACTTTTCTAAATTCTGGATTGGGTAAAGTTTACCCAACAGTTGGTCGGACACATAATTGATCTCATGTTGGGTAAATTTTGGGTAAAAAGACAGATGGGTAAATTTTACAGGGTAAAATGAATGGGTAAATTTAAATTACCCAACAAAAGGGCAAATTATGGATTGGGTAAATTTTACCCAATAGTTGGTCGGACACATAATTAATCTCATGTTGGGTAAATTTTGGGTAAACTTTTACCCAATATTTTTTACAGTGAAGAAAGCTACACAACAAAATAATATTGATTGTCACAGTATTGTCTGATAATAATTGTACAACAAAGAGGAAATATATATGATTATTGAATTTTCACAACAAAACTTTAAACAGTATACTTGATTGGAGCATTGTATCCTAAATTGAGGACTGCTTCCAACTTACTATTTCCTTTTAAGGTACGACGTAAAGTAAGTATTTCTGAGGGAGTTAAGATGCGAGCAAGAGTGGGATTTGAATATGTACAGTGCGTCTCAAAAATTGTGCAAGTAAATGGGGCCCTCTTTGGCATTTAGAAAATACTCTTGTAACATGATGCTTTACACCAACGTCAAGAACATAGTCTTAGCTTTCAAATACCGTTAGTTCTGTTCAATTTGCTTATTTAATCTTGAGATATGTATATTTAAAAACAAAAGTGCAAAATCACAATTGTGATACTTTAACTACAGTCCATATATAAAAGTGGCAAAATTGTGATTTCACCTTTTTGTTGTTTACAACACATCTCGAGATTAAAACAAGCAAATTGAACCGAACAAACGGCATTTGAAAGCTAAGACTATGCCTTGGCGTTGATGTTAGCGTCGTGTCACAACAATATTTGTAATTGCTAAAGAGGGCGCTTTTAACTCGCACAATTCTTTGAGACACGCTGTAAGTAAACTCAGGGAGTTTAAATCGTACACTGTACATTGTATATGTAGGCCTATTTGAAGGAGCAACATAAGGCGGCCCATTGATTGATGCAGAATTCGACTAAATCGTAATACCTGACCTTCAGTGTTAATTGCGTTTTATGAGGTCATAATGCTTATTCTGTTTTATGAGGTCAGATGCTTGTTGTCTTTTATGAGATCACCCTCCATTTACAGAAAATTACGCCATTTGGGAAGTTTAAGCTAGGCACACACATTATACTTAGCATATCTCGTGAGGTTAATTTGGAAATGATAGATGGGGACTTGGTCGGGCTTAGAAAAATAATTATCGCAGTTCTAGTCGTACAAATGCGTTGGCCACCCATTCAGAAGAGTATTGAATTCAAATTTAAGAAATTACACAACGGACATACGTTAAGAAATGTACAGACGTGGTTTCCGAAAATTTAAACATACTAATAATGCGGAGCTTCAATTTAAAATCATCATTTTAAATCGTCATACTGTGATATCTTGGCGTCAAAACAATGCACCCTAGAATGCAAAGCTTTAGAAAGTTATACTGAAACTGGCAATTATTTATGGATGGACAGCACACAAGACTCGTGTGTCCTGTGTACTCTTAAAATAATAGGCTAACATTGTGGAGCTTCAATTTCAAAAATTGTCAAACTGTGACATATGAGCTACATAGTAGTGTTTAAATGGATAAATAAACGCCATAGAATACAGAACTTTAGAAAGTTATGCAGCTGCTAGCAAGATATGCATGAATAAACCATTTCTACTCCGGTGGAGGATACAATAGCCGGGATCTACACACAGTAAGTCTATGGATTAAGGAAATGGGCAGGTGAATCGGTCAACTTGAGTGCTTGTTGAATCTCACTTTTTTATAGCATCATTTTGAAGTGCAATTTTTTTTCAGGGCTTCATTTTTAGACCTTATCAAAGATACTTAGAACATGGAGGATTATGAAGCTTACATTTTTTTAACTGTGGTCATTGTTAACCTGTGGCTTTAAATGTAACACAGTAGTTTATGGGGGTAATGGACGTGGCTAAACTGGGTACTCACAGATTTTAACTCTTTTAAAGCACTGAATGATCGTCTTGAAGTACAAATGTTCCAGGGCTTCTTAGACAATATCAGTAATACCTATATCATGAAGGATTATGTAACTCAGATTTTTAAGAGGTGAAAATTTTAAACTTATGCCTTCAATAACGTAATGCTTTTGGATATACTGTGAAGTTATTTATGTTCTTCATTGTTGTAACCAACCAGAAACCCAAAACGCGAATCAACGTGGCACCATCTATATACTTTGGTGTTAGTGACAAATCTTTGCGAGGGTAAGACAACATTGTGAGAATGCCTAGGCGTTTCTAGTGGCCTCGAGTGCTGATAGTTGTACTTACGATGATCCTGTATTGCATAGACTCGCTAAATACCGGGGCTTGTTCAGGCAAGGCCGCCACGAAAGAAGACGGATTGAAGTGTTTAGATTCTGGTTCAGCAACGCGAAATGTAAAGATTCATTTGCGCCGAAGTGTGCGGCTGGAATGCAAACAGAGACGGACCCGTGAAGGTCATTGGAGGTATGAGTGACAAGCTAACTCGCGTATCGTATATCAATATGAATGGAGGACGCCTTAAAGTGATATTGCTGTCTTGGTTTTAATTGGGGAAAGTAAGTTCGAAAGATTCGATCATACGCCCGATCATAAGCTTACAGCTCAGGCTATGATCAGATGATAATGATACGTGTCTGGGGCAATGACGTTATTATATCATCCTCGTTCAATCATGAGATCAGCGGGCAAATCTTGATTAGGGGTCTCACCAGGGTGGCCGGTAAATACCTGGTGATAAAATCGATAGATAATGTGAAATGATTAAAAATGTATTCTTGAATGTAAAGAACTGAAAATGTAGAGATTGTTGAGAATTCGGTATGATTCAACAACAAACCACATCAAAATATAACTGAATTGATGATGGTAGGGACTCATTCTGATTGATAAGACAAAACTTTCCTGACCTATTTTGTATAGTTAAATACAAATGTCACTGTACAAACTTACAAACTGACAAAGAAACACATGTACAAATGTATACAAATAGGTTAGAAAGTAATCATATATATACTGAAAACAAACGGAAACTAAACCTCACGATAAGCTGTTGTGTCAACGTATACGTGTATCTTCAACAAACAGTATGACATACACTTTATGGGAATTTGGCAAGTAATGTCAGCATATTTGAGTCAATATTATTGATCACAATTTTTTTTACTAGAGGTACTTCTTTAGTTTGCTCGTGTCAATGACCTTGCCATAAACCAACAATATCATACTTGCAAAACTATGTATGTAACTTTGATTAATCCAATAAGCAAACATATTCTTAAGTTGCGTTATAGCGTTTTATACAGATGAAGTCAATGTGTACCTGCAACATTACCGTTACCACTTAATATAAACTGATAGAACCAAACTTTACATCCTAAACTACCGAAGCATGAATGCAAAGTTTTGACATGCTTTCTAACTGAGATTATGAATTATATAGGCAAGACAGCACTAAGCATTTTTCATATTTTTCATGCATATTAATTATATTTCATCTTAAATATAAGTACAATTAATGTTCACTGTCACGCAACACAGATTCTGAAAATAACAATAGGGCTTACAAATCATTTTAAACACACAGAAAATTGTTTTGAAATATGTCTTTAGGGTATAATCTTTAGCACAAAAGGTAATAAAATGACAAAAATGTTGTCATTTTGACTATATTTTTAAATGCTTCTTAGTCATGATGAATACATATTTCTGCGCATATGGGAATGGCATCTCTTTACACACAGGCATTTTTATGTTTATCTAACTAACTCTTCAACAAACACAATATTCCATGTGATATTTGTATTTCACTAGGCTATTGTGCTTGAATATTTGAAATGTGAAAGTAGTGAATTTGATCCGTTTGACCTTTCATTTTTATTAAGAAGTGTTGTTTTACCCGTCTCTCTGCATGCAGTGTGACCACACGTATGCATGTGATAAAGAAAAAGAAAATGCGTAGACATAATTCAATGATATGGGATTTTGTTACAACAAAAATAAAAAAAGAAGCTTATAAATATAACTTTCTATTATACATTTATATGTTATCATTGTCGTCGGCATCATCGCCATCATCATCATTATCATTATCATTATCATCATCATCATCATAATCATCATCATAATCATCATCATCGATTTTATCTCAATTTAACGATCGCAATTTTATATTTTATTTACAAAGACATATTCAAACCATTGTAATCATCCTTCAGAGGGTTATCTCTATAAAGTTTATGACACCTTCATTATCGTCACCATAACCACTACCACCACATCCACCACTATCGTAATTGTCATCGCCATCATCTTCAATTTCATCATTGCAAAATTTCTCTTAAAATACAAAAGAGTGGCATCTCCACTCCAATGAGTCAA